>JAHWFP010170847.1:0-33320 GCA_023313725.1 Lithobius niger
CTTGGCAAAACTGTCGATCGTCTCCTGGATTTTTTCGAACGCCTCATCTAACAAAGTAGGAACATCGTTCGAATTATACAGCTCGGTGTAATGGGACCAAAAATATGTTTCGATAAACGTTGGATCCTTAAAGAACTCAACGCATAAGCAGAAGTGTACCCTACAATTGACCATCTGGTCCAGGCATACTATCAGTAATGCGTGTATGGCCGTACGCAACGATACAAATAATGGTAGAGGATCATCAAAATTCTCAGGTATTGTCATTTCATATTGTCGATGGCAAAGTGCCAGCATTAGGGTCAGAGTACATTCCCTGAAACAATTGGGAAGTTGACCTTCAAAACATGCACATTCTTCATTGTCGAACGGATGTTGCGAGCGAAGATGGTTTAGTAATTGGTTTTGCGTAGAGAAAGTTTCCCTACAATATATACAAGTGAAAATTGTTTTGGTTTCCATTCAAAAAAATTATTTATCCTTTTTATTATGCTGGGGAAAAAAGCTTTGCAGTTTTATAACCTTACAACCAATCCTTACGCGGTCTTTAGAAACCATTTATTTTTTGAAAATTTTATTAGGTTTAATTTTTTTAACGCGAAAATTGGTCTCCTTCTCCCCATATAGCCAAACCTTAACACTAACTCTTAAATTTTTGGACAGCTAAATTTGAAACCATCAAAATTATTTAGCATTTTAGATTCCTTTGAATTTTGAAATTTTTTTTAGATTTTATTTGTTTAACGTGTTGGCCTCCAAACCTCCCCCTATAGTCAGTCCTTACGCCGCCTCTTTAACTTTTGGAAAACAAAATTTGAAACCATCAAAATTATTTAGTATTTTAGCTTCCTTTAATTTTTTGAAGATATTAATTTTTTTAGGTTTAATTTAGCTTGGGTTTTTTGTTATCATTTTGTATTTTATAGATATTTTAACTAACATATGCAAGTAAGTATTTGAAAACATGCTTGAAAAGATTTATTTAACACTATAGAAAAGGACCACAGAAGCACAAATCTTCGTTGTATGGGTATGTTTCTCTTGAAAAGATTTTTGCACTATAGGAGCACCACAGAGCACAATCACAGAACCACAAATCTTCGTCGTATGGTCATTTTCTTGAAAAGATTTGTACACCAGAGAAGCACCGTAGAGCACAAATCTTCATTATAGGACAAGTAGATTATTTTCATTTCTAGAATTAATTTTCAAAAATTCTCTTCATTGCTGAATCGAGTTTTCATGAACAACTTAGGTGAAAATTGCAGAAGCTCAAAAAATGAACGTGAAAGAAGTTGTTGATCGCGAAGAGGCGTGATATGACCTAATTACAGTTCCATAATTTATGTAAACTCTAAGACCTCAGAAATAAGCTCAACAGAGAATTTCCTATGTCACCATCTAACATGATAAACGTAAGGATGTATTACAATACAAGTGAACTCGCAGGACACTGTAAAATTTGCTAGGAGCCAGAGGCCGAAATGTCTCTGAGCATATGCGTCGGAGAGCAGTAATAAAGCCGGAATAGTATCATAATTAGAAAAGGTACATCGTGATGTGACCACTAATTAAAGAAATGTGGATGCAGACCTATTTTCGTTATCTTTTGGACTTAAATGTCAGATTGCTTGAGCGGGGAATGGAATCCATGATCTTCGAAACCAAAGGTTGGAGTCTTACCATTAAACCATACCAACATGACCTATGACTTGTGTGTTAATTTCTGTTTCACTCGGTGTGTGGTGCACTATCTCTCCAGTGGTGACTGGACAAAACGTATATTTATGTGTATATGTGTGTGTTTAAAAATGCTGCCTATGCATGTTTCCCTTTTTTCAAAATTCTAAAAAAGATCGTGTCAGTATGGTTTAACGGTAACACGCCTACCTTCGTATTTTATGATCTAATTACAGTTCCATAATTTACGTAAACTCTCAGACCTCAGAAATAAGCTCAACGGAGAATTTCCTATGTCACCATCTAACATGATAAACGTAAGGATGTATTACGATGCAAGTGAACTCACAGGACACTGTAAAATTTGCTAGGAGCCAGAGGCCAAAATATCTCTGAGCATATGCGTCGGAGAGCAGTAATAAAGCCGGAATTAGTATCATAATTAGAAAAGGTACATCGTGACGTGACCACTAATTAAAGAAATGTGGATGCAGACCTATTTTCGTTATCTTTTGGACTTAAATGTCATATTGCTTGAGCGGGGAATGGAATCCATGATCTTCGAAACCAAAGGTTGGAGTCTTAACATTAAACCATACCAACATGACCTATAACTTGTGTGTTAATTTCTGTGTGTGTGGTGCACTATCTCTCCAGTGGTGACTGGACAAAATGTATATTTGTATTTTTCAAAATTCTAAAAATGATCGTGTCAGTATGATTTAACGGTAACACGCCTACCTTCGGTTTCAAAAGTCATGGGTTCGATTCCCCACTCAGACAGTCTAACATTTAAGTCCAAAAGGTAATGGTGATAGGTTTGTCTTGATGACCACTAATTACGATATATAATTTATTGAAAACCCTCAACATCAGTAATAAGCCCGCGAAATTTGACTTTCACTACCTAACATCAAATACAAAGAGAGTATTACATGCCATAAAACCATCAGAGAACACGCAATCAGTCAAGTGGCTAATAAGCTAACAATCCTGAGCATACCCGTCGTACAGAGAGAATGCAGCCGAGATTATGTATTGTAATTAGGACAATTTGCCCCATGCGAAAATCAATAAACACAGAAAAATATAGTAGTTTTCCTACTAAGCCGTGATCTAAATATTTCACCAAAAACATAAAACGTCACATCAATAACATTTCAATTAAGGAGACACTATCACAAAGTACAAGCAGAATCTGGTAACATCTAGTACCAAATACCAGTATTGTTTTAATATGAAAAAAGCATTAAATTATGACAATAGTTCATTTGTCCTTGTGTTGTAGAGCTCAAAACAGTCCAACAATCAGTTAAAGATCAACAATGGTAAAATTGGAATTCTAAATATTAAACAAAAGTGGAGTCAAATGTGCTTTTCTTTGATGTTACAACCAGCATTTGTTTATAATAATAATAATTTTGTTGCCAGAGCAATAGGACTGGCAAGGACCCAGGGGATTGCTGACTGCCAGCCCAAAGAAGAGACAGCAGTGAATACATGAAGAAGAAGAAAAAAGGTGCAACAAAGAGTAATTAATGAGATTACAACAGAGCAAAAGCAAAAATTAAAAGCATGCGTACAAGTGAAACATAAAACAAGTTTAAAATAACATGGTAAAATGACTTGAAATAGGTAGGGCAGGTGGGTCACGACTGCCTTACCACCAAGGTTATAACTACCAGGAACACAACGATATTGGAATATAACCAAAAATAAGACAAAAAAGTCCTATAAACATGGATCCAGAAATGAAACCATTTTTTAGTTATTATTTAGTTTATTCAAAGTGGTCAATAAAATATCGCAATAAGAAAATCTTCATTTTTTGTTGTTGTCATACTCAGTGTTCAATGTACGGGGTTACATAAGGGTAATCCAAATTTCAAACCGTTTCGCTGTAGGACCGACGGTTCAAAAGTTATGGCTATTTGAAGGTACACAAATTTTGGGGGTGGGCCCAAAAAAAATTGACTGGGTTAAGTACAAACGAGAGTGGCATGTGGGGTTGCTGGAAGGGGAACAAATTTCAAATTGTTTATAGTTATAGCTATTTGAAGGTAAACAAATTTTGGGGGTGGGCCTAAAAAAAATTTTTTGACAGGTTTAACAAAAAGCACGAGGGGCATAGGGGGTTAATGGAATGGAGCCAAATTTCAAACTGTTGCGCTGTACAACCAATGGTTCAAAAGTTATGGCTATTTGAAGGTACGCAAATTTTGGGGGTGGGCCAAGGATCAAGGAACAGGAATAAGTAAAAGCTGGAGTGGCATGTGGGGTTGTTTGAAGGGGGGGGGGGGCAAATTTCGAACGTTTGGCTGTAGAACCATTATTTTAGGAGTTAGGACCATTTTAAGTAATTTCGGAAAATTCCGGAAAATTAAGGAAAATGTGTGTTAAACCTAAAAAAAAACCTTTGGTTCCTGCAACCTAATTTTTTGTTGAACCAAACAAAATCAACCATTTTTTAAACTTAATAAATCACATTACAAAGTTTGATCTTTGTAAAAAAAAAACTTATTTTACAAACAAATTTTAAACTCTTAATAAATTTAAAACTAAATTATTTAATATATATTTACTCACTTCAGCCCACATTGAATCCAGCAGCATTTTTTCAGCATCGACCTTGAACACGAACATAAAATCGACAGTAATCTGACATTTCAATCCATTATTCACTCGTACTTACACACGCTCAGGAGCGACTTTTCATCATGAAACTTAAATTAAAATTTTTATATGCATGCGTGGTCAGCTCCACGACGCATGATCTGGAAATTTTGGCTGAAGAAATATCCGGAAAATCTATTTTAGAACTCTAGAATTATCTGGAACTTTCTATTACATACAGGGTACACCTAAACCTTACAAAATCAATTGATCAACTATTTTTTAGCTGTGCACCTTGCATATACGCTTTAACACAACCATTACACCAGAAATCACAACCAAAAAACTTGTCCAACCAGATATAATTTCCGTTTAGTAATGCTCTGGCTGAAATCAGGTATTCTTATTGCCTTTCTGTTCCGACAATGATGGGTAACACCAGCAACAGCGATAAACATCAGAAAAAAAAAGAATTTGCACAATTTGCAAATTCCATTCTTAATGAAAGACAAATGGAAATTCCATTCTTTTGCAAATTCCATTTCTTAATGAAAACAATTGCAACACAATGCAAGAATACACCCTTATTGCTGTCAAACGGTAAGAATTGACACCTTTAGAGATAAAATATTCGTGTGGTGAACAAAAACATTTTCCGACCAGCCAACGTGTCATTGTATGTACAGAATCGTCTCACTGAAAACTTGTTTCAAATGCATGAAATTTTATGTTGTAATTTCGTTGTGTATTCAGTAATCACCTATTTAAATAACTGGTTTACAATAAAAGCGCTTCTCCATCGAACTACATGTATGTTAAAAGTTAAATTAATGATTTTGACAGGCATACAGCATGTGGCAAAGTGGCCGAGGCTGTTTATATGCTTAGTTCTAATATCAGATTGCTGGTTCGAATCTGAGTCTTCTATTTTTTTTAAATCTATTTTAAATTAACTGTAATGTAATCTTACCTTTATTTTTTCTAATTTTTTTAATTAATTACTTTTTTTTCTTTTTTAAAACGCTTCCGTATTTTTTTCAATAGTTGCTACATTTTTGCCAGATGAACCAATATATTTACAGGGGGAAAAGCCATAACGTCCTCCCAATTTTTTCCCCTGGGTTTGTATACCCCGAGTTTTTTAGATGTGACGCGACATCCCAACCGCACTTTTATACTACTTCCAGCATCTTTTAATCCAACTGCAGCATTTTGGATTCTTCATCGCCACAGAGTCCATAGAGGACATTGCCATAGACTAAATTTCACTCATATGGATTAGAACATATTTATTTTTTAAATGGAACACCCGCACTCTGGATTTTGGTTCAAATCTAGCTTCCACAACAGACTGAGAAACTTCTAATAGTAGTTCAGGCCTGCACTGACGCCTAATACAATAGTGCCAGTGCCCTTCTGCCGATAATTAAATCTAGCAGTGGATCACGGCAAACTCTTTTCAACTTTAGCTCTTGGACAAACCTCAACATCTTCCACTATAAAACCTTCCAATCCACGTTCCATTAGGAACATACGCATGTCAAAACACCATGACTTAAAGTTTGTTTCAGTTAACTTGTCCCACTCTCCATACTCATTCATGTTGCTGTTAAAGTAATTTGTCCAAAAATCTTCTTATAGACCAACCATACTTGGATATGACTGCTCAGCTTCACACTGCACACTACACACTTCACTGCATACTAAAGTCCAAACTGAAGTTCAGGTACATGCATCCACACAGATAGGAATATATTTCACAAATTCTCATAAATCCTCATAAATATCCACATAAATTCTCATAAATCCTCATGCTTCCCAGGTGACTGGGTCCATAACCCTGTTAATTAATAAAGCAAAGTCTAGTGGTGGAGGAGAGGATTATATATGCCATATGCAAATTGCCTACTGAATGCAATGTATGTCCAGTAAATAATGTTCAGTCACTGATAATACTCACAGTAGTTTATTCTAATATGCAGTTGTAGCAATTGCTTAGTCTCCATAAATAATAATAATGCTGGCTAGTTATTGCATACATACACAAAAACAAACGAAAAGTGAATACAAACAACCAACTGTTGAACCACATCATCAACCATGGGGGCCACCATGACAGTTCTTCTTCAACATTGTACATTAACCAGAAGCCTTCACCTCAAAACACACAAAGTTCCCCTGGTGACACAACAGATCCCAATTTTTTCCAGCAGAAGAACTAAACTAACTGGTATTGAAACATGGGATCACTTTAAACAGCTACAAACATTTATCAACACTTCAGGTTAATTACTGCCAACTAATTTACACTACTCAACAATGAGGAAACATATTTAATCCCCAAGAAAATTAGGCTCCATACCACAATGATTAATTAAAAAAAACAACACTTGTGTAACAACACAATAAGTAGAGTAACCCTTAGCATCATTTCCAGTCAGTAAGGTAAACCATTACATCACTTCCGGTCAGAAGAGTAAACCTTGACGTCATAATACCACGTAAGGTTAGTAAAGTAAACCTTAATGCCACTTCCGATCAGTAAAGTAAACCTTGAAGTCATAACATCTCGTCACTTCCGGTCAGTAAAGTAAACCTTGATGTCACTTTCGGTCTGTAGAGTAAACCTTAAGGTAACTTCCGGTAAAGTGTTACGGGCCAAATTTCCTAGTTTCCAGGAGGTGGGGGAGGTAGTAAAAGGAACACTTTACACCTTCATCCAGATGGAAAGCAGGTGCGACGTAGCAGAAAGACCATTCTTCACCCTGGTCCGAATGGGGAGGTAGCAAAATACAAAAGTGCCTTGTGCTACCGGGGGTGTTGTTCCCATATTGCATATCCCTAGTGCTAACATACCATCAAATTGCGCTACGATTCATGGCAACCCAAATATGAACACTACTTTTAACAAGAAACACTAAGTGCTAACGAAACTCCATCAAAAGTTATAAAATTAGGCCGTCATTGGTAGTAAAAAATAACCATGAACAAAAGGACGTATATCATACGTTGCTATATTGGTTAACACGAATGTACTAGTTATTTGGTCCTACCACAACTCCAAAAGGAATTGAAGCAAAGTAGCCAGAGTGATATGTAAAACCCAAAAAGGGGCAAACCACTACCAATGAAGAACCATACAATTTGTAAATACTACGGTCTTTAATGGTTGCCAGCCCTTAACAAGGATTCTACAAAAAAAAATAATCAAGAATAAAATTTCAAGTACAGCGCAATCTGGCATAAAAACAGGGAGCATAAGAGCATTATGATGTTGAGCACAAACTTTTATCTACCTTTTGAACAGTCGGAATTTTTAAAACAGAAGTGGGGAGATGTATAAAAAATTAACAACAGATTTCTAGATCCATCGAGGAAGCAAAAAAACACCACAAATATTTGATACCCACGGAGTGAATCCCGTGCTCCTCTCTACTTCCTAGCGTCAGAAGAGTTCTTTTTTAATTTTCTAATTTGGTATACTTTTGCATACTAGGTTACATTGTAGACGAACATGAATTCACCGAACCCAACAAGTAGTGCATAGTACGCATCGTTTAATATTATTAAATACACAGCCGAGATATTAAGCATAAACCTCTTACCTTTAGACTGAGGCTAAACGTCTAGTTATAGAAATTTAAAAGAACAATAATATTTCCATTTCACGTTGCCTAAAAAATGGCGAAAATTGTTGACGTACCACCATTTGGTACCAACAACTTTATTTATTTTCAGCCTAGGCAATTTGTTGGCTACGTGGTTGTTTTGCCTAATGACAGTACTTAAAATAATTTCCAAACAATGGATCTGAACGTTTGAAGCTTCGTACCCAGCCGTACGGGGCCATACACCAAATTTAAATTTAAAAACACATAAAAATGGTGGAAATATTAAGCATGAAAATTTTAGCTTTAACTTTGGAGATGTAAGTCAAACTTTACAGTAAAGGTGCACTCACGTATCACTCCCTACCTGTTTAGTCTTGCATGGACAAGTCCCGTCCCCACCCCTATCGTTCTAAAATTAAAAGTAAAAGGAAAACAATTTTTAGCAAGAAATGCAGTTGTAAAAAAAAAGGAGTCCAACAGTTCCAACTTGGATAAACAGTTCAGGTCTTTATTTTATCAGAATCTACTAAAGAGTAAATAATCTCACGACAAAATCCTTCCATGAAAACGTGGCAGCACACTTCATAACTTTTACTTCCTGATTCGCCACAGCATTTGTGCGACCTACATGTGAGGAAGTCATGTTTCCGATATTTTATTGACCTTTGAATAGTGTTTAGTTAATTTTTTTTTTAAATATTGCATGACTATTTAAAGAAGCACATAGCCTCTTTGAATCAAAATTCAAGTCTGTTTTAATTACTATGCAAGTATGATAAGCGGTCATTGGTTTTAGCGTAAGTCTGTTTCCTGTATACTGGTAATTCATCTTTTTAAAATAAATCAAGTTAAACTTTTTCGTTTGCATGTTACAAATCTATGGATTAAAAAAAAATTTAATCACCGTAGCAGTAAGGTGAGAATGTTTTGGACGCCTTGTTTGTAGTGACGTACAGTTTGAAATCTGGTTTCTATCTCGAAGAAGAGTACAAAGAAAACAAAGTTGAAAGCAATGCTGATTATTAATTAAACCCATGCCCACATGTAGTAATTCAAATTCCGAACGTCAAAGTGTATTTAAGCATCAACAATGAATTCGTAATAAACGAAAGTAAACTAAATTTAAGGGATTTTTACTAAAATTCATCAGTTGGCTGACAGAATCCTATCTGACTATTGAGTAAGTCCATGATCTGGCAGTTGAAGAAGAAATAAAAAATTGTACTTAGAAGGTGAAAGTGGTCAACTGTAGGACTATTACGGACCCATAATGAAATACTGGGCTCAAAATACATATAAACAGGCAGAGAAAATTAGTGAACATTTGCCGACTGTTGACTTCGAAGCCAAACTTCTAGCACAAAAAGGATAAATAAAGCTATTGGGAGATGAACCATATTTTGTGGTGTGTGAAGTGGTCGTATGTTTTTTCCACTTACCTCCTAAAGATGGGAAAAAACAGTAAGTTCAAATGAACACAAGGATTAAAAAACGATGTTTCGTCTCACAATTGTCAATTTTTTTTCAAGCCAGATAAGAAAAGCGAATTAGACTAGTCATAGTAAAGCTAAAGACCATGCAATTCGACAGCATGCAGTGGTAACACACATTGAAAATATGAAAGAATTTTTATGCGAAAAACTACACCAATAATTTTTTCCGGTACATTCTGTCAAACTGCATGTTTTTTTTTTAGCTCTTCTATGACTTTGTGTTAATTCGTGTTTTCTATCTTGCTTGAAAATGATTCCGAACTGAGAGATAAAACATCGTTATTTTAAACCATGTGTTCATTTGCACTTATTATTTTTTCTAACTTTATTCAATGAAAGTGCTTTTTAATTTGATCCTTTTTCTATTACCTTGGAATCGAGTTCGTCATTACTCTATAGTAGATCATACACTAGCCTCTCTCTGCCCATTCACAATAAAAAAGGTACGTTCATGCTGGCCAATCAATGGCAAAATGGAGGGGACACTGGCAAAGTCCTTGCTATTCGCTGACGGCCACAATAGCGTGAGAGTCTTCCATACGCCTTCAGAAGCTATAATATTTTTCAGGACTATCCCGCATGTTACCTCGTCCCCTAGCAGTGATTGGTGGTTTCCCAAATCATTTCCCCTTGTCTCTCTGTACAAAACTTCTTTCTTCCAAAACCACCAAGTTCAACAAGGAGTGGTGTGACGTTATTGAAGCTCAGCTCATTGGCTGAGAATTAGCACAGTGTCTATTATCTGACGACAGAATTTTGGCTGTTAACGGGTGGTCTGTGAAGAAAAACAAAAATGTGGTACAAATCTTTGCAGTTTGTAGAGATTGGGTGGATTGGCTTCTGTTATAAAGAAATACCAATGTTTACGATTAAGGCCTTCATAGAAAACTTGTGGCTTAACCTCTTGCCTACCAGCGCGTACGCATGAACGTCATACATTGTCAATGCCGTGCTACCAGGGCATACGCATGTACGTCGTGCTGCCCCATCCTACAACAATGAGTGTTCTTTTGTCTGGTATCGTGCCAATCGCTTGTTTGTTTTCGGCCAGTATCATCGTATTATTGGCCTGAACCGTGTTGACGTCACAAACAGTTAACCAATCGAATTTGACAATACATACGACGGCGTTTTTGGTGGATAAATTACTGACGTTTAAGTTCAACAATGGCGCCGCTAAACTGCAGGATACGGTAGCAGTTGAGTGAGCCGTGTAGTTGCTGTTTTTTCAATATTTTGTGTATATTATTGTGAGAAATGTGCTCAAAAGTGATAAATAGAGTGCTCCAGAGTTCAATTTCAACGTCAACGAAAGTCCAGCAGATGTATACAGAGTGCAAGGTAAGAAAAACGCTTCGTATTTACTTTGCATTACGATCATTTTCCGCCCGGCCGACCGGCCATTCATGCCGTGAGGATCGCGCCGGCCTTCCGTGAGCTGCTCCTACCGGCTTGTTTCTACTCATTAGGCCTAACAAATACGGGTTGTCCGTCGGTCAAAACCAAGTCGATTTAGAGTTGTTTTGACATATTTTTTAGTTTACTGTGCGACTTGTAAAGAAAGGAGAGACCGTGTTAGCTATTTAAATTGTTGATTTTTTTAACAAAAATGTTTGTTGTGTGGCGTTCACATTCGCGTGCAGACAACGTCAACAAACATTAGGCTACGCTCATAATGTGTTTGCGATGCATAAAAAACCCTTACGACAGTATTTTTTTAAAATCATCTGTGCGATGTCCACTTTTTATATCTACGTATCTAGGTGCATCCCACCCCCTTCCGCCCAGCAAATTAAGTAGCAAAATATTATTTGTTATGGGAAAAAAAACTTGTTGAACGCACAAGTTGCAGTAAAAAAAACTGAGGAACTGGGACGAATTTATTTTCAATTCTCCAAACTTCTGGAAAACTGTTCAATTTACGAATTTATTTGGTAAAAAAATATTTCACTTGCATATATAAAATTAGAAATTTCCATTTTGACCCAAATTTACGGAATGGGCACCAAAATGGTTTGTTTGCATGGTATATTTTGCACCTTTTTAACCTGTCGATAGAAAATCATTTTCAGAACGCAAATAAAAGGCTGCAGTGAATAATATATATTAAAGAAAATTTATCATTTATTATTTATTTGTACTGCGTGTATTTGTTATTATTGGACTAGTTTTACTTATTTGTAATAGTAATTCCTACTATAATACCATTATTTTCATGGAGTCCAATAATTATTAGTACTGTAAGGATATTCCTGGGCCCTTATAATACAATCACATTGTTGTAAGGATGCTCACTGTTTGCTTATAATTACAATAATTTGATAATATGTTAATGAAAATATATTTTTTCATTAATTTGAAACTAATTCGCGAAATCATAATAGCTGAAAATGCGATGGCAGGGAAGTAATCTAGTGCAATGCAGGGAAGCAAAAGACATGCTGGTAGCTGCAAGGAGTAAGGCTGATAGAGCCTGGTCGTCAAGAGGTTAAAACCGTTGTTAAAAGGCTACTGCTGACTGCTGACTAGCTAGCTAGGTATAATATAGGTTATCAGGCACTTTCCAATGCGTGATATACAATATTATCTACCAATATCTGCATCTCAGCACTCTTGTAACAATACAAGAATGCAGGAACACAACAATGAACGAGAGCTGTTCTCTGCACCGGTGCACGATTATTTTTTAACCAAACCCATGTTACACATCCCAAGTTATTTTTCACCATAATAAATACTGAAAACAAGCAAGATCGTTAACATTTCAGCATTAAAATTCATTACAATATGACACCCATTTAAAAATTTACAGTTGTTTTTTTAAAACTTTCTCTGAAATCTGCAGTTTCGGCGGTACATTTTTGTTTACTTGTGGAGGAGGTTAATTTCCATGTAAAATGTCGGACGCACCGAAAAAGGCGCCTGCTGAGTTTCGCCGGTATGAATGGTAATGGGGCACTTCGGAATCAAGTAACAATCCATAAACACCAGCCGAGATGTTGTTGGAGTAGGCGTGAGATCCAGAGCAGGTGTAATAACCAAAAGCAGGCGTGATACCCCATTGTGTTCGATTGTTAAAGGAGGGCTGAATCGTTAAATTGGGTGATACGTATTTTTTACTCTACGTTAATTTCCTTAAACCATACACCTCAACATACAGCGGAGTCTCAGCATATAATAATATAATAAATAAATAAATAAATAAATTTCCCACATGAACATGGGCGGTCTGCGGAAGGGTGTTGAGCCACTAATACCGAGCCGAGTTTTTAACTAGGTTGTAAATTGTCGCTTCAAGAAATTTTGGAGATTTTCCTGCTTTAGCATTCGACAGAAACCAAGCACCGTGGACTGGTTGACCGTTGTTGCCTTAAGGGCGTTCCAAATTTTCACAACCCTAACCGAGAAAAAATTAAGACGAGGAGATGTACGTGCAGTCTGGACTGCAAGCTTCCAACTATGGCCGCGCGTGACCATATTACCCTGAACAGGTTCGAAAAAGGGTAGGTCCACTTTTAACATTCCATGCATTATTTTATAAGTGAGGACTAGGTCAAATTTAATTCGTCGTAGCTCAAGAGATTCAAGCCCAGTCAGAGTCAGACGCTCACAGTATGGTAAATCCCTCAAGCCGTGGAGGCGCTTCGTGAATCTACGTTGTACTGATTCAATCAAGTCGATGTCGCCCAATAAGTGCCGAGACCAAACGGGGGTAGCATATTCGAGTAAAGATCTCACAAACACCTTAAAAGCCAAAATTTTAGTGTGATTACTGCCGGACGTAAAGCATTTGTTTATTATGGCGGACCTTTTGAAGGCCAGGGCGGAGATTTTCTGGCAGTGGAGCGAGGACTTCAAGTTTTTCGTAAACCACACTCCAAGGTCCTTTACTTCTTCAACCGATTTAAGTGTCAGGGTGTCAAGAAAATAGTCCGGGCAAAGACTTTGCATACCAATATGGAAAGTAAAACATTTTGTAGACGAAAGCGGCAATTGCCAATGGTTTGCCCAGGATGACACGTTTCGTATTTCAGAGTCCAACGCTTGGGAGCACGAGGGCCCGACAATTTCAGTTCCAACCTTAATGTCATCAGCAAACTTTACGCCGTATACTTCCAGGTTACCAAATTTAAGGTCGTTAAGATAAATAACGAACAACAGCGGCCCCAGGACCGATCCTTGTGGCACTCCACAAGGTACAGGAGCACTGGTAGATAACGTATTATCAATTTTCACCTGTTGAGATCTATTTTGAAGAAATGCTGTTATCCAGTGTTTTAGATTTCCTGTAATGCCATAATGGGTCAGTTTTGATAAAAGTTTGCGATGAATTACAGACTCAAATGCCTTCTGAAAATCAAAGTAAACAACGTCTGTAGGCACCCCAACGTCAAGCGCACAGCTCCAACGGTCTAAGACAGTGAGAAGTTGGTGTGTTGAAGACCGAAGTGGCAAAAAACCAAACTGGTCTTGACTAATGAAGGACAATTTGTCAAGATGGAGAAGAATAGTATCTCTAACAATGGACTCCATCAGTTTACAGGCCACACATGTAAGGGCAATTGGTCGATAGTTTAGTGGGTCTGAGGCTGACCCGCGTTTAAAAACCGGTTTAACTATGGCGGTACGCCACATGGACGGAACACTACCGCTGCCATAGGAAAGCTTAAAAATTTCGGAGAGCGGATAGTTAATTTCGTTCACAATTTGTTTGAGAAGAAAAGCCGACAGTCATCAGGTCCGCATGATTTACTAGGCTTAAGTTTAGTGAGAGCATTTGTAACTTTCGATCTGGAGATGACCACATCAAGGCAGACACAATTTGGGCCTATCATATCAGTTTGCAGTACACATTGATGCCCATCATCACTGATGCTATTCGAAGCAAAGACTTTACTCAGGAGTTCAGCTTTATCAATTGCCTCCGTCAAGTACAATGAACTATCTTTAAGGGGTGGGATAGACCTAGAAGTTGAGGTTTTCTGGCGATATAATTTAAGCAAAGCTGATTGGCTCCCATCGCGAACCGCGGCCTTCTCAGAGGTGCTATGCCAGCCCTCAACACAGCACGTGTACTGTTTCCTAGCTTCATTATATATTGCATGATTCTCGATGCTAGGATTTAATTTTAACTGTTTCCACAGCCTAAGTTTCTTTGCACGAAGTTTCTTGATAAAATTTGGTATAATTTTACTGCCCAATTGCCTTTTATTTGAAGGTTCACAGCAGAGCTTCATGTGGTTCTTAAGGATCTCAAGAAAGCAGGACCAAACATGGTCAATTTCAGTGTGTGTTTCGAAAATTAAACGATTCCAGTTTACATACTGGAGCGAATCTCGTAGGGTTTTAAAGTTCAGTCGATTGGATGATTTTTCGTGCGACGCAGTTTTATGGTCAACAGTTTCCAAGTTATGACAATTTAAGGAGAAAGTAACCACAGAGTGGTCACTATTACCGAAATGAGCCCCAACATGCAAATCAAAGACAAGCCTATCGTCATCACAGAAAACGAGGTCAAGAATATTTTTCCCCGCGTAGGCTTGTCCACCAATTGGTAAAGACCCAATGGTGCGATTTGTTCAAGGAATAATTTATGATGGCAGTCATGTGACCATTCACGGCTCCAGTCCACGGTGCTTAGATTGAAGTCCCCCACGAGAATACACGAATGTAATGGATTCCAAGACAAATTTATATAGTTACAGAGTGAAATTATAGCATCGTCGTTATAACTATCGGGCAAGTAGCCCAAAATTAATGTAATATTTAAACTCGGTAAGGCGATCAACATGCCCTCCGCATCCGCGGCCGAATCCAAAACCACTACAGGAACATCCCTCCGATGTACAATCATCAGCCCGCCCCCCCGACAACCACGATCACGCCGCACAACAGAGAATTTCTGTGGGTCTACTAACATGGCGTCGGTGACGGCCGGGTGTAGCCAAGTCTCGACAACAAACATCAAATCAAATAAATCCTGAGCAATTAAATCCTTAAAACATCCAAGATTACTAACAATGCTTCGCGCATTAAATGAAATGCAGGAAAGCTTTTGCCTGGCAGACGGATGGAAAGTTATGTTGCTACTCTGCTGAACAAGGTTGGGATTAGTTCAAACTACAGTGTGTAGTTTTCCGCAGAATGGACAACGTCAATTTCACGTTGCAAGACTCTCTTCCCACGTGCAGTAAGATGTAGCCTATCTCTTGCAAATAAGGTGTGATCCTGGCATACTGCTTTATCGATCGAAATAAAGGAAAAGTTTTTTATCTACACACATTTGACGGATCAGTGAATTTGCATGTATTATTTTTTGATCAGTTTCGCGGTTGTCACGTCCAAGCCTAGGCAGTATACCGATTATGGAGATACGGATATTTGGGTGTGCAGTCCGTACTGATGAAACAAAGTCTCTGAGTGCCAGGGTGATACGGTTAGGTGTTTCATGTTCGATACCGTTTGATCCAGCGCAGATTATCAGTGTGCCGGTAGGGTCAACGATGTTCATTAGGGTCGGAAGTTTAACCTGCAAGTCATGTGGAGTCAGTCCTGGGAACGTATAAGTTTTAGATTTTGGGTCCTCACTTCCCCGAATGCCTCTAACATGCGAGTCCCCAATAATTGTGGTAACCCTCTTCCAAGTTGAATGACTTGATGTAACTTGGTCCCGAAACGCTCCAACTTGGTCTTGTGTGCACACTCCGATTGAACGCTCCAGTGGGTTGATGATTTTTACACTTTCGTCTACTTCATTGGTCGAATTTTTCTCCGAGTTTTTTGCATTGCACAACAACGAAATATTCGAAGAGTTTTCAGTAGGGTGATCGGCAGAAGCAAGTTGTCGCTCCACATGACCATCCCTTATTATCTGTCCTTTGGAGGAACGCTTTTTGGTTCCTTTTCTTCTTCGTACCGTTACATTTTTGTGAACATGGCCCTGGTTTAGCAACTCAGGTATTTGCTTTGTCGCACATGAACTTCCCTCATGGTCAAGGTGAGCAGAAAGAATATCCAGGCCACCCTCCTGGGTGCTTCGCATTTTCACCATAAGATTTATGTCCCTGGGAAGTTCGTTTCCGTTTGGCTGTGGTGTGGCGTCTCCCAATTGTAAGGTAGGTGGTTCGGCATTACAAGGTTCATGTGTGTTCTGAAGTTTCGCTTCAAAATCAGTTAATTGTAACATCACCCTTGAACAAATGTCATTTGCATAGGTCTCCAGCATTTGTTTGTGTATGTCGAAAAAATTTTTTGTCCACTGTTCAAACTGGTTTTTGAAAACAGAAAATCTTTCGTCCAATGCGGCAGTTATTTGAATTGGCACCTCAGTCACCTTTTAATTTAACTCTCCGATATCCAAATCTTTTTCAAGGGAGGAAACTTCCAAGTGATTTAAAAGCTTAGTAGAGATGTCAAGGATGTTGGGCTGTCTCTCCAAGGAAACGGGGTGAACACTTTGAGTTGGAGACGCAGGCAGTGTTGGTTCTCCCAGTGGAGTGCTAAAAGCTTGTCCATGTTTAAGTGGTGGCGTCTGATGGGAGTCAAAAAAGATTGTTTGGCGGCGGTCACCTGCACCCGTTCGCCTTTGTATACAATGTGAAGTCTGAAGAAGGAATTTTTCCATTGCTGCAGAAGGAGAAAAATAACACCCGAACAGGCAGAGACAAGAACCAGAGTCCAAGCGGTAAGACCCACAGCAGCAGTCAGGCACACAAAAAAAAAAAATGGAAGGGACGGGAGGCGAACAGGCAACCTCTTTCTCACTGTCTCATGCGAAATCCAACATGTTGGCGCCCATATAGGCAAGGGAAACAGCCAACGCGAGAACCAAAAACACACTGTGCTGGCCCAAAACACGACCAGGAGAAACTAAAACGCACACGTACGTCGGACAACTACCTTAGGCTGACACAGTCACAGTACACGTGTCCCAAGGGCGTCTGTAGAATCGCCAAAATGCACATAAATCAGGAGCACAATCAGCAGATCGTTTACCGAAGGAATCCCATCATAAATCGTCAGCAATCGTACAGTCCTAGCTGTACACAAAGTTGCAATGAAACTTTGTGGACAGCTAGGTCTGTACGATTGCTGCGTGCTTCGTATGAATTCAGGTGTAAAGGGGTCACGCTAATGGCTTGGTTGTAACCATTGTTAGTACTATCAGCGGCGTGTGATGTTGTCACGGGATGCTTGTCCTCAGCTGTTGTTGTTATTAAATTAAACGGATGACGGCAAAAGCAGATAGCCTCTAGTGCCCAAGCAAAATTTAAAATGGAGACGTATTGTCAAAAGAACACTTCCAGTTATCAACACTGGTGGCACTGACAATGTGTTCTGGCAATCCATTCCACAGACTTGACAACTTCTGTGAAAAAAAACACCCTTCCTTGTGTTAGTTTTGAGAGCAGTTTGAGATTGCGACTACGAGTAATATTAGAGTGGGCAAGGGTGAAGAAGGTGTTAGATGAGAGAGCATCGTAGCCATGGAGAAACTTGTAAAGAAGACGGTCACCCTTGTCAAAGCGACTTCTGAGGGAAGTAAGACCACAAGGCATGCCACCCTTTTGTGGTAGGGATGAGCAGAAGGGCGGACAGAACGTTTGGTGAAATACCAAAATCGCGTTCAAGAAAATAAAATTTCTGATAAAATGGTCTCCATGCTTGGATGCAGTATTCAAGTCGGATCTTACATAGAAAGTGATAATTAGTTATAACATGAAAGGAATAGCTGAAGGGAGATACTTGAGAATAAAATTACGAGTACTTCTAGCTCGGGAACAGTAGCAAGCGCCTGGGAATTAAATTTTGAAATAATGACCGGTCCCTAATGCAATTTTTTTTTCTTTTACTACTGAAAGCTTTAGATATTATTTTTGTTTGTACTGAATCTGAAGTGGTTTCTTTATCTCGCAAATTCAATGTAAAACCCTAATCATTAAAACCACGACACTTCCACTCTACCTTACCTGTGAGTTGAATCAGATTTTTTTCGAAAAAAAAAGGACGATTTGATTGGTTTGTGTGGCTAATCCGACGTACGTAACTAAGGAACGAATTTTAGTGAAGCCAGAACCAGTATTTCTTTTAATAACTGATTTGATTTTTGTCTTTTCTGAAGCTTCAGTGGTATCTTCTTCCATTAGTGATCAAATCTTGGGCAAAACACAGATTCCGTGGTTCATCCAAAGTCAAACCACAAACTTGAACGAAAACGCCGCATAATTTGGCCGTTTGTTTTCTATTTTCTAGCCCTAGTTTTTTTTACACTGTGTAAATAAATAAATAAGAGGCCGTGAAACATCTTGCAACGACGTGCGGTTTAAACCACGCCCGCAGACTTCCTGTAGAAACAGGAATGACGTAATGCTACGGCAGTGCCGCCGCCGCGTCTACGTCGTTCATCCAAGGTTCATCCAGTTGGTTGCCCTCCATCGCCTACGTAATAATTCTTGAGTCGGACATTGCAATCATTGTAAAGGTAATTATTGTTTTTCTATATTTGTTATTGTAATGCGGTGATAGTTTTGGTGTACATCGTACCTAAAGTAAAACTAGGATAACTGTGTAAGCAGCAAGCACGCCTTCGACCGACACACGCCAGCCATGCCTTGAGAGGGCACGGCCATGTTTGTTTGAGCTCTGTTTACAAATACTACTTGTCTAACTTCGACCTACGACGAATTAGCCTTCTAAATTCAGTAAATCGTCCTAGCTTCGACAGGTTATGTTGCTATGATCGGCCTGAGTTTGTATATTGTACATGTAATTTATGGTTGTGGCAAAACTACGAAGTAACTCAAATGGTAACTCAAATGGTAACATCGTTGCGACGAACTATTGGGCTATTCCGCAGTTTTGTCTAATATAAAAATGATGCGCATCTCGTAGGACTAACCCGAACGTCCGTTTCAATATATCATTTAAAGGGGATTTTGCCCGCTTTGAGGGCTTCCAGCCTCTCCTATATTTCCTATTTTAAAATAGGACTCGTATTACAAACCACCTATAAATTGTGAAATGCTCTTATGTTCGTATATTTTCTGGTCAGCCAGGAAAAAAAATGCTATTTTCAGTAGTCGGAATTTCTGAAAACTTCTTGGCTTCCCCGTGGTGTAAGCAGTTACAAGGTTTGAGATGTGATTACCGTAGCACATTGTACGGTAGGCCCCTATGTTTCAAAATAAAATCCACGTAAAATATTCCGAAATCCACAATTTTTTCTAAAAAAAAGTAAAAATCTGGATGAATTTTTTGGATCCAGCATCTGAGGCCAAAAATAAAGTCCTATTTTTCGAAATTTTCGGCAGAAACTTAGAATTTCCAACTCTCCTTCAATTTAGTAAAGATGCTACGCATAAAAGAAATTTTACGCATGACTTGTTGACTACACTAAAGGAAACTTGGAAATTATTCTTTCCGAAAATTTTGAAAAATAGGACCTACTTTTTCGAGCTCGAAAATATTGGATCCAGGAAATTGTTTCCTAATTTTACTTTCTAATTGCCGTTCAGAAATATACATTACCTGTGAATTTTTGCCTGGTCTGCGCATGCGTGTGCGCAGCCGCTCTACTACAGGGAACAAAATTAGCACCAGCCCATCGGACAATGACTGTAGTATTGTTGGCGGTCTGGTAGTTTTGAAAATTGACCGGTCCTAACTGCTGGTAGAACATTCCAAAATAAAATTCGATTAGATTAATTTAAGCTAATCATTTTGTTAAATAAAAGTGTTAAGCATTTTTAAGACTGAAATTGGGGTTAAGGGTAACAGCGTTGCAACCAGCTGTATATAAATTCTTTGTAAGTCATCAGGCGTGGATCCAGTGGAGGGAGAGAATTAGTTGATAAATCGGCTGCTACGAAACGACATCATTATTTTAAAAAATCCAAAAACTTCCATGCCTGGTTCATGCTTTATAATTTAGTTTTCTTTAGTAGCATGATTATTATATTACTGGTCCTCTTTTAATCCTTCTGTTTTTTCCTATTTATATTACTTCTTATCAAAGACTGTTACTTATGCAAAACCAAAATTCGTCCAAGTTTCACAATTAAAACTTGCAAATTTTCGACTATCTACTGATAGCTTCTTCAGGCAAGATTCATGAGACCTGCACTACAACAACAACCACCACCAACGAACTTCGCTAAGTCCACTACATTCAAATATCCCTCCCCTTTCCCAGTGAGCCTTGGAACTCAGTCAGCTTCCAAGCTCACTGTCTGAGTTGGCTCCCTCATCAATACTGGAGCTGTTGCTCAATGAAGGTAAAAATTTTCCCAGCTTTTCGTCAGTTTTAGATTCAGTTCTGCTGAGTTCCAAGGCTCACTGGGAAAGGGGAGGGATATTTGAATGTAGTGCACTTGGCGAAGTTCGTTGGTGGTGGTTGCTGTTGTTGTGCAGGTTTTATGACTCTTGCCTGAAGAAGCTTCAGTAGATAGTCGAAAATCTGAAAGTTTGAATTGTGGAACTTGGACGAATTTTGGTTTTGCGTAAGTGACAGTCTTCGATATGAACTTCGACCAAAGTAATTTTGCCGAATTAATGGTATTTTCGATAAATTACTTCTGCACAAATTCGATGCGAACAAATCCACGTGTACCACTGCAGATACGTTATATTTGGCACGTTGTTGGCCGTAGCTGCCATCATTTTCTCTTTATCATCGTGGGTCAAAATTGGTTATTTTGAGCTCGGGTCCTACGACAAAAAATTTAATTTGTATTTTCAAGAAATCGTGAACGATTTTAACATTCCAGTAAAACCATTTTAACCAGCTCGGAACGAACTTTCATGGCTTAAGCCCTATATTTCAAAACTATTTCAAAACGACTTTAAGGTTAAGGTGTTTTTTTTAATGCATTTTACCCCCCCTTTCTCACATCCATGCTGATACTGTGAAAACATTTAACAGAGGTGTAGTCTTGCTGAGGAGAATGCTTATATTTCACGTCTCGGTGGAGATTATTACATATTACAATATTGCCCGCAATTTGGGTATTTTTTTCAGTGAGAATCAATGAAAAATGCTTTAAAGTGTTCAGGAAAAAGTGTAGCATACTAAAAAATTCTAGAATTCTAAATACGACCTTGACAGACTCCTCCCCCCCCCCTTCTCAAGTAATTACTAAGCCATTGCATTTTACAAACTTCAAAATTATGTCTGAAGATATTCAAAGTGAAAAGATGTAGGTATTTTTACGACGTTAACAGCCTCCATGCAAATTTGGTGAGTGGTTTTCTTCATGTATCAATATTTAAGAAAGTCTAGCAAGCAATTAAAAAAAATCTCTAGGTATATTTATTATTGTACTTCATAGCTAGGCTAAATTTATGACTACTCGCAAATCGAGTAATTTTTTCCAATATTAGGCCCTGATTTAGACTGAGGGGTTCCTTATTTTTACGTACTTTTCAGTGAAAAATTCCTTATTTTTCCCTATTTATGACTTACGAAATTCCTTATTTCTTACTTCCCCCCCCCCAAAAAAAAAACCCACTACGGCCCCTGGACTTGTCAAAAAGCGGTCAATGCTTGGTCAGTCCACCACCTTACTGACGACCCTTCTACACAATGGAGGTTACGAAGGAGAACCGTTTGAGCTCATAAATACCCACCTTTACCATGCCCTGGTCGCGAAACCTGGTTCCATACATGCAAAATCTACCATATCCTATCCTGGTATGTAGGATACCTGACAAAATCACTGTCGTCAGACAAGATCCGAAAAGTCACGTAATATGATGTACACTTTAACCTAAAAACATGCTTTTCATCAGACAATTTTACTTTCTGACCAGACAATTTTACATTCTGGGTACCGGACAGTTGGTAGATTTTGCATACTGATCAATGTATTTTGTGAGAAACTAGCTGCCGAATCAAGCCGCAGCGAAGCAAACCATCTCAAAGGCGTCCTTTGCCACTTTCCACTCCCTCAATTGGCTCACAAAGGCACTTTTCAATTCAACTTTTCTCCTCCGCGAAGCAGGTTTGAACTCCCCCGACTTTGAACCTGAAAGACTTCACTTGCCACATGTTACGGAACCAACCTCTCCACGAACCCGATCCTTTAGTTGGCGGCCTGATCCCAAAGCTAGCTCCCCACCTTCACGTCTCTCGAAATCCAAAAGAAAAGAAACCAAAAAACCCCCAAACTTCTTCAGTAACCAGCAATTAGGCTATCAACATTCCAATCGGGATGAAAATGTAAAATTCAAGAACAACTACAAATCTTATCACGGTTGTTGTAAGATTTATAGTTGTTCTTGAATTTTACATTTTCGTCAATTTTACAATTTTGCATGTACGGATTGCTGATTGCCGCAATGACTCCCAATCGAAGCATCACTCTGACACGTTCCTGCTCCGATTCACAGGAAGGTAGGGGCAGGATCAGACATGTCCCTGCTTGGAGATTCATCACGACTGAATCACGACTGACTACGTTCTATCCATTGTTTCTCACGGCTACGTTCCTCCATTCATGTCTCACCCGTACCTGTCTGTGGGTCCACCGCCATAGCATCAGAATCACAATATTGCTGGCGGCTGAAGTTGTGAAGTTATTGATGAAAGAGGCTATTCGGTGGTCACTAGAGGTTACCCCTTGGTTTCTACAGCCCGTCGCTGGTACTTCGCAAGAAAGACGGTGGCACTCGTGTGATTTTCAACCTGCTGTACCTCAACACCTATCTAGCAATCGAACACTTCGAGATGGTGGCAGCGTTGGTGAGGGAATCTCTTGTCCAGGGGAGTTCACGGCCCCCTCTCCAATGTCGGTCGCCACTCGCCATTTGGTGAATGGTAAGAGCAATTGGCGACCTGAAATTTAGCCTTACTCGCATACTGTGCACTTATTACTGTGTGGTGCAGTGGCAACCCGGACCACTGCACTGTGACTGAGGTTGGCGCTAATGACCAAGCTGTCGACGCGCCATTAAGCCTCAATTCCCCCCCTTACTCGCCAAAATGGCGACTAGTAATAGAGAATGACACTCAAAGAGCGATATCTCGGGAACCGTATAAATTAAGAGACGAATGGCTTTGCGGCGTTATGCTCAGATTTATAAGGGCTACGTAGCTGCTTTATCTTCATTAATACTGGGATAAGAGAATTTTACAATTTCGTAAATGCATGAATTAGAAAAACCGTGCATCGTGCAAGATGTCATTGGTATGTGGCGAGTAGAAATTGTGAAATGGCAAGTGCTTTGTAAGGTCTACTGGCCAAATGTCAACTGCTACTGGATTCACATTCGAGAGGGTTGTTCACGGCGTCCATCAACGTGGATGACAAGTACCTGCATATTCCCCTGCATCCGTCAGTTTTTCATCTACTCCGGTTCGTGTTCGGCAACCTGGCATAATATTTCGAAGTTAAACCCTTCTGTGTTGTGATGGTACCCTACGTGTTTACGTCTGTTTTTCACCCCATGGTGTGGTTTCTTCACAGCCAGGAGATTCGGTGTCACGTGTTCCTCGCTTTTCCTTCAGAAGCTCCAGTTTTGCCTTTCGCGTAGCTGGACCTAGGCGTAAACCCCTCGAATTCTCGTTTCCAGCCGGCTCAGCCATTTGTTTTTCTTGGAGTGGAAATTGACCTGTCAACTTCCTGATTCAGCCTTCTTCAGAGAGAGTGTTGAATTTTCATCTTAACCTGGATGATTTCCACAGGCTGTCTTGGATTTCCACTAGAGATTTGGGCGCAGTCATACGTCGGTTGAATTCTTGCGCGACCCTCATTCCGCTCGGAGCCTGGCGGACTCGACCAACGCATTAGTTCTAGAAGGTCGAATGGTTTCCCCAGTACTCATGGGAAGATCTGGTTCCTCATGACAATCTTCCTTGGGACTCGCTTTGATGGTGGATTAACCCGGGCGACGTCAGGTGGGAATTCCTGTTCACGATCCCAGCCCGGATTCTCTTCGCTTCACGGATGCCTCACCAGGCCCACATGGACGACCTTACAGCATTGGAATCTGGTTAGCAGATGAAGCGGCCGTGCATATCGACACGCTGGAGCTCCATGCAATCATTTATGCTGTTCACGTATGGTTCTCTTGACTGAGAGGAAAAGTGGTTGCAATCGTGTCCGACAACACCATTTCTGTCACGTATATTCGCCGGGGAGGTTTGGTTTCCTCCTGGACTCTTATGGACGAGGTGTCTGTCCTTTTATTCCTGTGTCAAGAACTTCATGTGACCTTGGACACATAGCAGGGAAACTCAACGAGTGGTTGCGATTGGATGCTATCTATGGAATGGCAGCTGTTGTTCACGAAGATCTGCAGAGCCATTTTTCAACGATGGAGGACACCACAACCAGTAGCTCTTCGTCACAACCAGTAGCTCCCGCTCTTTTGGTGCCCGTTTTCGCATTCTCAGCCTGGATTGGAATGGGATGTTAGTTTATGCTTTCCCCGCCCTCCCTTCTTCCGAGGATTCTAGCCAAAGTCTGGGAATCCAGCAGCGAGGTCCTTCTGGCTCAAGACCGAAGCAGGACCCTTCACCAAACCCCGGCCTGTCTACATCTTCACGCATGAAGACTCTGACTTGACCCTGTGAGTGGCTTGTTTTCCGTTGCTGTCTTGGTCGCGAGTGGCCGTTGTGAAGTGACGTCATGCGATGCAAGTCGTCAGCTACACTAGAGCGCACATACCTCATAAGTGGATTGGACAAATCGAGGGCCAAGATGGCGGCTCGCCTTAAATGACGGAAATGTTATAGCCACTTGCAATTTTGTTGAAAAATGAGACCTATAAACTATTTATACAGTATTAAAAATGTTAATTACAAGAATCCATGGTTGTCTTTTATCAGAACGAACTGTAATTTGCTAGGTTTACACGGTTTGTTCTTAGTTTTCTCGAATTTGAATTTTCTGTTATGACGTGCTTCAAACGATACTTAGAAGTTCTGAATCTATGCTTCATAGACTGGTATTTTTTTTAATTAATCCTGAAATAAGTGGCTAAAAAATGAGAGCTATTTCTTACTGGTTAAACTTATTACAAAAAATATTTTACTTCCAGTTCTGTAAATATTTTTGTATGAATTACTGTAGCCTACTTTTTATAACATAACATTTTTTTAACGAAAATGCTTCTGTAAGATGATAAAACAATTGTTTCTGAACATTCCTAGCCAAAATTTGGAAATAGGCCTATAGAATTTTTTGATGCCGAGATTTAATTTTTTTTAACTTCCAAAGTTTCCAAGATTTTATTTTTTTTAACTTCCAAGTAGAATCCGTTGAATTGAAGGGTGCATTTTCGAAGAGCCATGTGTTTAGCATCACTAGTGTAGGCCAGTAAGTCGAACAAATTATAA
Organism: Lithobius niger; assembly: GCA_023313725.1. Classification (NCBI taxonomy): domain Eukaryota; kingdom Metazoa; phylum Arthropoda; class Chilopoda; order Lithobiomorpha; family Lithobiidae; genus Lithobius; species Lithobius niger. The sequence goes on from JAHWFP010170847.1 coordinate 25,734, forward strand.
AAAAAAATCGCAATAAATCACAAATTGCAATTTTTTAACATTTAATCGCATCACATTGCGTGATACATTTTGGAATCGCCCTACCCTAGCACATCCTTAATTAAAACTCACTGAACTTGTTTAGCTGCGGCGAATTTTTGATCTTCAGACCACGAAACAGAGATAATTGCCAGCCCCACCAGATCAATTCTGTTTCTATCGCTAAGAACGAAAATATACGTTACTGTAAATTTACATTTTTATTCTCGAATGCAAGTTTCCCACTTGATTGATTTGGTTAAATCCAGCCAGCTCCCTGACCCGAAGTGCAATTGCGCGCTTCGCTCTTATAAAAAAGGGGCCACCTTTTATTCCTCAGAATATATCATTACAGTGACTCGTGAGGGAAGGTAGGGTGGGTACGGGTAATGTATATTTTTGTTCATAGCATTATTAACAGAATTTTGCCGGTTTTGTTGGCAATTCTCATTCTATTGCTGATCATTTACAGAAGACCTCTTCAAAACTGACGGGTAATCTACGGTTAGGAGCTAGAACAAGCACTTTATTAAAAATAGGTTAAAACAGTTACAGTATATGGATTTAGTTTCTGATTTGGCAGCCCTGAAAACAGCCATTGTGATCGTCATTGATCGGTGTTGGAGGTTGAACGACACTTCTGGCTGCAATGACGGTTTCTAGGCTGTGAAGTCCATGGGCTTGTGTGGTCATGTCCTTGAAATAGTGTGATGAGAAGATGGATGCATTCTTCCCTGAAGTATCTTGAAGAAATTCAGGGATGGGGATACTGCTGTTGAACACCCATGAGCTTAAAATGGCTCTGAGTTCATGTGCTGTGACCTTGCTGTTGTTCTCATTGCAGTTAATGTCAGATGCTTTGTAGGCATTTCAAAGTTAGTATTTTGATCCGACTGCTAATCATTGCGGCAGTGGTTTTACCTAAGCTTCTTTTGAATGGAAGAAAAACCTAGTTACGCCCTTTTTGAATTTCGTTGCTGTCAGTTCTGTCGAGATAAAAGCGTAATGGGTGGAGAAAACGTTCCAATTTGTTATCGGCTATTGTTGAAATAGCAGAAATGGACGTGGCTGGTTCATTCGGCCTTTGAGTTTTAGCTCTGAATGATGGTCCTGGGGTTAAGTAGATGGCTTTGAAATCCTCAGAGAAGAGCAATAGCCAGGATCAGTGGATAAGGCTTGAACTTCGCTACAACGTAAGATAGCAGGTGGGGTGGTCTCCTACCCTTGTGAGAATGTAAAAGAGGCTGGTACGGTTTCTTCGTGAGGATGACTGGAGAGGTCCCAATCGGAGTTCCAACCCAATCTGTCTTTTGACTTTGGATGATTTAATTAGAGTTGAATGCGAAAATCTGTGAGAAGTTAGGCATTGCTGGTGGCCTTGAAGATGGAGATAATAGCCGAGTGGTAAACTAATATCGTAGACTCTTTTAAGCCTTCGTAGAAGAGGTCATTGAAGAAAGCTGTAAGCTCTGGCAAAGGGGAGTTGACTGGATTGACTTTCTGCAAGGGACAACACCGAAATCACTTTTTTCAGTAGCTATCGTCAATTCTGTTAGTGGATTCTCTAATTATTGTACTTGTGATTCTGGGACTTGTTCTGAAGAATTCTTGCCTCCTTGTGAAGTCTGATGATGGCAGCCACCGGTGAAGGTTTAGAGTGCTGGTGTTTGAATGGAGCTGACTTCCCTTTTTTGCAATAGAAGGTTTGAAATTTCTGGCAGACTTCTTGGGTGGTCGATTAGAAGTTGCAGAAGCTGTAGGAACCATGAAGCTGATGGCCAGTTTGGGGCTATTGGTGGGGAGAAACCTGGGGTTGATTCTAATTTCAGAAGGGCTTGAGGCAGCAGTTTGAATGGCGGAAACACGTAGCCAAAAATTTTCGCTCAAGGGAATGACAGAGCATCCACTGCCCATGTATGGTTGCTCGGGACTGGACTGATGAATGGTGAAGTCTGGCATTGTGCCTCGTGGAAAATAGGTCTATCATTGGAGCCTCCGTATGTCAAACAGATATTTTCTAATGGATGTCTTTAAAGTCCATTCTCCTGAGGGTAGTTGGTGACTCTGCAATGACGATTCAATTGCCTGAAATGTGTAGTGAGAGGAGCATTGTTTTTAGTTGAATGCGAAGGTTGACGATTTTGGAAGTGACATTGTGGAGATTTCTGGACCTTGTTCCTCCTTCGTTCCAAAGATAGGCTACTGCTGCGGTGTTGTTTACTTGAACTTGAACAACTTTTCTGGGCACTAGGGACTGAAAGTGTTTTAGACCATTGAGATTAACAGCTTTTAGTTCGAGAATGTTGATGTGATCTTGATCTTCCTCATGCCACAGATCTGATTCTTCGTGGTCTGCAATGTGTGCTCTCCAACCACCCAAAGCAGCGTCTGTTAGGAGTTGAAGGTCTGGTTGGGGATCGTGAAGTGGAACAGTTTGAGAAAGAGCGTAAACATCTGACTACCAAAGGAGGGTTTTAAAGGGGAAGGTTTTGTCTATTGGGTGTTCAATGTCTGTTTGATGTATATGTTTCCCCATGTGTTGATGCGATAATTTGGAAACAGTCTGGTCATCCATCTTCCGCATGGTGTCCAGGACTTTGCCAAAGTTGCCACGTTTTCTACGCAGCTAGACGTCAGTCCCAGTCTCCGGACTTCCTATCTCTGACACCTCGTTCGCCTGCTTTGGTCTCCAGCATCCATATCACCATTTCTGGGATCACCAGGCTCATAAAGACCAAACCAGCAGTCGCTCTGGCTTCCTATTCAGCACCAGACCGCGTGCTGCTTTGTTAGCCTGGCCCCACCTGCACGGACCGTCTAACACCTCCGCCTCCTGACTCTGGCATAGATACCCTTCCTTCTCAACCACGGTCTCCCTTGGACTAGTTTAGTCCCTTTCGCTTCGTTGCAAGCTGCGGTTCCTGCTCTTCCTTTGTTCTGTAATAAAGCATTTTTCTTGCTAACATACGACAACAATAGAGGAAAAGAGAACAGCAGACTATGTAGCAACAACGGAGAAAGAAATGTGGGTGGTACACACCACATCCTTACAAGATCTTCCTGGGACTTCCTACACCACCCGGCAAGATCAGCGTCTTCATTGGTCTCCCATTCTACAGACGTTCCAGCATGAGAAGAGCGCTTCTTACGGAGGTCTTTTTTCTCATTCTTTCTCTCTCTTCTTTGGTCTTTGCAAAGACCGGTCTCCACACCCACATTCCCACCCTTGCATAACTGATTGCTCCTTGGCAGACGTTGTCCGTACTCATCCACCGGCTGTTTACAAAATTTCACTCGGTACCACCTGGTCTCCGGCCTTCCTCTTCCCATGATTCACCAGTCTGTCTCTCCGTCCTTTTTTATGACTACAGCCACCCGTTATAACACGGTCATCCCCCCCTTTTTTTCTTTCCAGCTCGCGGTTACTTTTCGCACCACACCCCCTGCATATCTGTATGGGAGAGGGAGAAGCATGGGGGAATTGGAGAAGCAGAGGCAACATATCCATTAACCTGGATTCCTCGGCCCTCCTGGCCTCTCCACGTTTCACCGCTGTTCCAACCTTTTCATTCGGTATCCACCTTCGTACAGTAGCTCCAGTCGTCCGTTCGCAGTATGGTGCATGCATCTCTCCTTTTCCCGCGCTTCTCAATGGCCATTCCTGTTCTTTCAGGCACGCGGTTGACTTGCCCCGCTCGTTCGCCCTTTGTTGTCCCAGGGTAATTCTAACCCGTCGAACGTCGAAGGATCTCCTGTCATGTGTCAGCCGCAGTGAAGGGTCACATCTGACCTTTTCCTGCCATTTCGGTGTCCATGTCTGGAATTCACAGTAGGGAAAAAACACCTGGATCCGCAATCCGCATCCCTGCTGTCAATATCATCGCTCATGCGATTGGTATGCTCGGAAATGCAGGGTCTGTAACTCCTATTCGGAGAAAGACTAGCTTATCATCCTTGATGCCATGCCAAAAATCGTCAACGCAACTTCATTCGTGCGCTTCAGGGTGAGGATTCGTCGTCATCTTCCCAACAATACAGTACCAAGACGTTACTAAGGTCTCTTTATGCCGTACCACGACAGGCGTCTAGTTCCGGTACCACTTCTGTCAGTTGTCGGTTACGTTCCTCGGTCCCCACGGCCTCCCAATTACAGGAACCCTCGGCTCCTCAGTAGTCGCCTACGGCCTCTTCTTGCAAATGCCTAAAATTAACTCTAGGACTTCCAACTAAGACCAGGCCTTCGGTTTCCTTGGAAACTGCCACACGCTCATGTTTGTCAGCGTCTTCGTCCGTTTCACTTCAGACTGAAGATCAGGCCCATTTTGTTAACGTTAATTTTGCGGGCTTGGATTCTCTTTTGCGAAGTTGTCAGCAGCACATTGCTTCCTTACACAAATCAAACGCTCATCTCGAGCCTCTCCGTGACTCGAACGTTGCCCTCCAACAAGCAGCTCTTCACCACGACTAGGCTTTCATTTCTTATGGACTCCAACACCACCCTTGCCACCGAACTCGGTCACATGCAACACCAAGCTTCTTCCCTTCATGCGCTCAGCATCATCATGAAGGAGAAACTCTAAAGAGATCAAGAGATCACCATGGAGAGACTATAGTATTCGATCACATACTCAGTGTCCACCACACGGTCGCCGGTTTCCTCGGACACAGGCTGCGGCCTCCTCTTCCTCCGTTCAGATCAAACCAGGACCAGAACTGGTAGTGCCACCTCTTGCCACCCCGTTACAGGTAGACAACTTTCATTGCCTTGTTACGGAGTCCCCAACTCCTTCTCCCATGACCAACCCTTCTTCAGCTTTGGTCACCCCTATCTCAACTAGCCGAACCACGGATTGTGAGGCCGTTTCCATTATGCACCAGACTGCTGACTTGGCAGTTGCCTCTTGGTCATCGACGCCTCGTCGTCCGATTTACTTCCACTGTCAACATATTCAGTTTGGCTGTTCGACGCCACATCTACCTTCATCCCAGTTTTCGCTGGACTTGTACAATGTTCACAAACTTCAACCCGAGACTTGCCCTGTGTAGGTTGTCATCTGTGTAGGTTGCCCGGGCTAAAGGGATGGCGCTCGGCTTCCGAGCCCTACCCTACCTTTTTCCTCTTCTCATAGTTCATTTGGCTGAGGAACCAGACCGGCCCTTTTTTCATGTGTTCCATGCTTCACTGGTCTCCCTTTTTGGCTTAACTCTGCATCCACCTTTTCTACGGTTCCTCAGCAGCCTGCCCTCGGTACATGCCCTCATCTCCTGTCTATATTTACTTCCCTTTCAATGAGGAATAAAAAAAAAAAAAGAACAACCACTTTTCAACTCGGAAGAAGAGACGACGGTGCATCTTCATCATACCACACGAACACTGTCCTAATCGAACCTTGCTCTTTGTGCGACTGCAGTATGCTCCACTACTCCTTCTGTTCCTCATGATAAGTGCCACCGTTACCTATGCCTCGTCATTACGATTCCTGTCTTCTCTGCTGGCCTACCTTGCAGCCTCTTCATTTCTGGACGGATCCTTCTTAAGGGTGGTCCATTGGACACACCTTGGACGTTTTCAAGTGGATTGTTTCAGGTAGGAAAACTCCTCTGCTGGTCTCGACGACCTCTCACATCTATGGTCCCTCGGGTGATCCAACCCTCCACACGTTCATCATTTCCACTCAGACACAACATCGTTCAGGTAATGACAATTTTGTCATCTTGCATGCATATAGTTTTCATTTACCATGCTCAGAATTCGGTCACCTTCCGTTCTCATCTCCACATCTCTCATCCTCGTGGACTCACTGGGGGACATGGTCTCCCTGCACACATCGAACGCTCTTCTCGAGCCTCTCCGTGACTCGAACATCGCCCTCCAACAAGCAGCTCTTCACCGTGACGAGAATGTTTCATTTCTCCGGGACTCCAACACCACCCTTGCCACCGAACTCGGTCGCATGCAACACCAAGCTTCTTTCCTTTGTGCGCTCAACATCATCATGAAGGAGAAACTCAAAGAGATCAAGAAACTCTCGCCTCTTCCTTTCTCCCCAACATGGAGAGACACTATTGTATTCGATCAGATACTCGCTGGGTAATTCAGCATTTTTTTCTAGATTTTCGGACCAAAACAACCATTTCATTGGTTTTTTCCCCTACTTCCTACGGAAAGAGTGACCGGTACACAGGGTTTTAACACTCTGGGGAAGCCTGCTCGCAGCATGGGCTCCAGCAACTTTGGCATCTGCCTCCATGGGACAAGGTCTGCTATAAGGAAAAATATAGGTAAAATGTTTTCGACGATAATAAAAACTTAAAAATACCAGGGTGGGGCCTTGTCAATTTCTGTTTTTGTTGCCTGTACGAAAACACATTACCTTGGCCTGCCCGGCCTCCCCTCTCGGTCGCCAAGGTAGACCCTGAGTGGAAGAAAGAATTACGTCCAGCTCGAGGCGGCTCTTTATATAGAGACCTACGTGCATAGGTAGAAGGAGGGAGCTGCGAGCATGGCAGAGAAGCCAACTTTCATCGCTAGGGGATTAAGCCCTTCAAAGGAAGGGACTGCTATAACGCAAAATAGGTAATGTGTGTTTTCGTATAGGCAACAAAAATAGAAGTTTACCAGTCCCCACCCTGGTATTTCTAAGTTTTTCGTGGTCTGAAGGTCAAAAATTCGCCACAGTTAAACAAACTCAGTGAATTTTAATTAGGGATGTGCCGATGTAGCTTTTTTGACTACGTACTGATACCAATTACTAAGCGCCGGTGCACACGTGCGTTTTTTGAACGCTGCGGCGCCGCTGCGGTGACGCATCCAATCAATGCATATGTGCGTTTCATAAACGCGCGTTGACGCTGCGGTGCCGCTTCGGTGACGTATATTCGCGTTTGGTTCCCTAACCTCGTGTACAAAAATTATAGTTTGAAACCAATGAGACAATGTTGCTTTTTTTCGCCTACCTCGTGAACAACAAATATATTTTAAAACCAATGCGACGAATTTTGGTACATTGATGTACTAATTTAAGACGTACCAGGGAAAAATGTATATATCCTTTGCAGATTAACTAAAAAATTCGGAAAGGTTCTTTAATTACTTCCCAATGAGTCATCAATAATTTCTGCAGCAACATTTCTTATTTCAGGATAGTTCTTTACTCCCCCAATAAACAATTCCATGTCTATTTCTTCGAAGTTGGACGCCATTTTCGGTAACGCTTTTGCGGCAAACGGCGGACGTGTGCACCGCTCAAGTCATCCAAGGTACTCAGAGACGCAATTGCGTTTTTTTAACGCTGCGGTACTGCTGCGATGACGGGGGAAATTGTGTTGCAAAACGACCGCTCGAGCGGCGGGTGAGCAGCGAGCGGTAACGCAACGTCGACGCAAGTACGTGTGTAGTATCCAACAGATGGCACTAAACCAAACCGCAAATGCGGTACCGCAGCGGCGACCGCAAATGTGGCGACCGCACGTTTGCATCGGCGCTAAGGCTGTCCAATACGATACAGTATTAGTATTGGCGCCGATACCTTATACCAGTATCTCGCACAAAACTGCTAAATTCAAAGT
>JAHWFP010170850.1:3157-32250 GCA_023313725.1 Lithobius niger
GGGGCGAGCGCCCCCCCCTCGCCCCCCCTTAGCGTCGTCCCTGAGAAGAACGTTGTTTTCTCCAACAACAAAAATCGAGCGTTATAGGCTTAAGAAATTCAGTCTAATAGCATTGGCTTCACTAAGACAATCTTCCTTTCTCCCTCCATGCAGTGCACCTTGCAGCTAACCCAGTTACTTGCTCCACCATAGAGTTATACACAATAATACTACGTCGTGTCACTGCCCTATTGAGTGTTATTACATTTTTTGCTTATAATCACTAGAACTCGGCACTGAACGTATTTATTGATAACTTGTCTCACGTTCAAAGTCGTTATTTGCACCACTACATTATCCAGAGCGATCCGAGAAGCGTTTTAGCACAGAAGTAAAAGCCCCGGCCATAACCGGAAGTTGATGGATAGCAAAAACTGAAAATTTCTCAGATCGTTCTGGGCAATTTAGTGGTACAAATAATGACGTAGAACGTGAGACAGGTTATCAATAAAGACGTTCAGCGCGCGTTCCAGTGATTATAATAATGATTATAAAAAAACAAAAAAAAAACTGATTGTTCTGAGATATGACTTATGGCTGGTTTCTCCACTTTGATTATATGTATGCTATGGAAGACGGTTAATAAATACCTAAGACAAATGATTAGTTTCAGTTTCGTTTTGTATCTGGTTGGTCGAACTGGGCGATTACCGTGTTGCAAAGCGGGCCAGTTCAAAACAAAACATCTTAAATGAGTGAGTGTTCTTTGAATGAAGCTGTATTTCCCATACCACCAAAAATGGCGCGTGACTTGCTTACTATTTCGGCCATCTGAACGTTTCTCTTCCTGTGCTGCTTTAACGATGCGGAAATCACAGAAACAGAAATCCAGAATCAGCTAGAGTTTACTTTGAACTCATGGAATTCACGCGAAATAGCAAATAATCTTGTAAAAATTGTCGCAAAATTCTAGAATAATTGTTTCAGTTTGGTATTTGTAAGAAATGTTTAAAAGTAGCACTATCACCAATTGAAATGCGAAAATACCACGGCGCCGTCTAGCGGTAGTGATATTGTTAATCTTCATAGCTTACTCCCAGGTGATAGAGGACTTACCAAATTTTCACTCAATAATTAAGGAGGTCGTGGCTTGTTTGTTTCGTTAAAAGCAATGGCATTGTGCATTCCTTCTGTTGGTGCAAACAAGTGCTAGATAGTAGTAGTTAGCGCTAGATGTTGCCAAATTCTGCCTACTTTCAATCGGTGATATTGCCACTTTAACTATGACGCCTTGAAGTGAATCATGCTGTGAGAACATCCAATCATAAATGAGGAATGTATCGAAAAGTTTTTTATTGATGTTTGTACATTCCCATTACGGTTTATATTCGTTCATTGTTCGTTTTACGATATGTTTAACGATCAGTAAGTGGATTGGTATGATGGCGACACTTATGGTCAAACAAGGGTCTGTAGAGCGTGTAATGATAACACGCGAGCGCAATGTACGGCATTTATGCAGAATTTGGTAGACTGAAGGTTCAGAAAGTGTTGATATTGCAACATCGTAAAGGTTCTGTGGGGGGCGGGGGTGTCGGGGCCAACTGGCGTCACCAGATTTACTTAGAATTTATGTGGGAGAAGTCACACATCCTGATTAGGCTCCCACCAAATTAACGCAGAATTTACCTGTGTTTTGGTAGAACACCTTGATGGGAACGTTGTCTAGTATCTAAAAGTGTCACACTCGGTATATTTTGGTAGTATTTACACATCCCAATGGGGACCATACTGGGGGGAGGGGGGGTGGTGGTAATGTCACTGCCGGTCGAGTGTTGAGTCACTGTTGGTCACATGAGGTGATGACCCGTAGGATGAAGAAATCAAAGGGGTAGAACTTAAATGAAATTTGGTAGAATATACACAGAATTTTGAATAATTTACACACCTGGTCTGGGGAGATGACATCACTGCTGGTCAAGGGTGTAACCACGAAGTGGTATCACTTCTGGTCATGTGGGGTGATGACATCATACTAGTCAAGGGGATGATGATGTCACTTCTGGTCACTCGGGGTAGAATTTACACGAAATTTGGCAGACTGTACGCGGAATTTTGGTAGAATTTACACACCTGGCTGGGGCGAGGATATCTTTTGTGGTCAAGGGGCAACCATGAAGTGGCGTCACACTGGTTAAGTGGGCAATGACGTAATTTCCTTTCACGTGGGTGATGACGTCACTTCTGGAATGACGTCATGTTGTTTCTCTGTCTCTTCTCTGTCACAATAATAAGGCAGTAATAAGGCAGTGTGGAAAGTTGTATATGTAAAATCGTCAATAATTTCCTTTAAAAATATTGTAGATGGAAAAATGTGACGAATTTTGTGACGTGATTAATGAGCTGCAGAGCGTCCGGGCTCAAGTGAAGGTTCTGACTGTGGCTGCGGAAAGGTATGGTGCCACAACAAGTGAGATACGATTCTTGAACGACCTCGAGAAGGTGATTCGCTGCATCGAATGCTTAGACAAACACCACGAGCAGACTTCATGTGAGCTCAAGAAGCTGAGGTAAGGAAAAGTCTTATATGCACTACTATGACCAGGAGCTTGTCGAGAGAAGCTGCGAAGTTAGCTGCCTGGCTCTAGGCAGCTGATTTAATATCGCAAAATCTTATTTTACTAAATCAATGCGTCCTGGCTCCAGAGCAACTGATTTAACATCACAATAGCTTATTTTACCAAAGTATTGCCTCCTGGCTCCAGGCCTGTTGATTTAACATCATCAAATTTAAATGCATTAAATGCTGGAGAGAAAGATAAATGTCTGCATTAACATGACGCAGTATCCAAGAATAAGCCCATTGGAACTTCACAGTGGCATAACATTTTGTATACATGTGATGAGTAACAAATTTTCGTTATCTCCACAGGATGATCAATGATGAATTGTGCAGTCTTGCAACGGACACTCACGTGACAGACAGCGCAGTTCAGTGTTTCCTACAGGAGGTTTGCCAATCTGCACGGGAACAGAAATCAACATGCACTTTTGCGCCATGCCTATCATCAGTGGCATGCCAATGCCGCACGCCATCCCCTCCTCCATGCCAACCGGCTCCTATGCCTCCTGGAGTATGCATTTCCAGCGGGATGGATTGTCAACCATGTAGCTACCTGGGTGAAATGTGTTCGATGCCAGATTGTGAGACTGCTTCTTGCGTCCAATCGGTGTGCAGTAAAGAGCCCATGCGCTGCAGTGGGAGTCAAGCATCTCTTCCTTATGATACATGCGCCTTACCTCAACGACCACCTTCACCCACCATTTGTACCAGTTTCGGTCATCCAGTGTGCGAAATGGAACAAGAACGGTCACAATATCAATCGCCTTGTGCAAGGCAGAGAGGACAACGATCGAGCAGATCAGTAGGTAATTGATGAGTTTTCCATAAAACGACACTTTTTTGTGTGTATTTATAGTTTTCGTGAGGCAGTTCCGGAATAAGTAAGCCCAGTCTGGTCAACGCATTTCGTTAAGGATATTGACCGCATTGAGTCAGTTCAACGGTGTTTCACCAAGTACTTGCCAAACGTTTAAAAATATTGAGTTTAGACTCTCTTGAATTAAGGAGGCTAAAAATTGACCTGAATTTAACATACTCACTTCTGCATACTCTCTGTGCAGTGCAAATTATAATTGTTTCTTTTTAGTTAAGAGGCAGTAACCATATGAGAGGCCATCTTCTTAAACTTGTTGTGGAAAATGTTAAGAGGGATTCCTGTCGATGTCTCTTTTCCCACCGAGTTGTTAATGTTGGAATGCACTACCCCCAAATGTTGTCATGGATTACTCCCAAAACGTTTTTTAAGGAAAGACTCAGGAAAGTTGATCTCTCGGGATGCGTTAGACAGACTTGGCAGAATAACATGACTACAGCCTTTGACTTGTTTTTTTAATGTTTTTTTTTTTAAATATCCAAACGTATTTTACGATTCTAAAACTCTAATGACTCTAAAATCCTTATTGATTGTCTTGCCTTGTTGTCTTACTGGTTAATTGAAATGAATTTTGAACGGAGTTCGCTCGCATTAAATTGCTTATTTATTCGTTCAATTATGTGCGCAGAAAAAAAAACCATACGTGCACTCCTGAGAACTGCTTAACTAAATTTTAGTGGCTTGATATATTTTTAATGAGAAAAAATGCAGTAGCTCAATATACAGTACAAGACAACTGACAAACTATCCTTGGTGGTTTGGGTGTTTAACATTAATAAACTTAAAGTTCTGGAGTCTTTGTTTTGCCATCGAGTGGACAAAGAGGTACGTAGTATAAGGCTGTTTTTGTTAATTTAGCGCAAAGGCAATGTTCCAAGTTTAAAATCCTTTTCCACAGTTCAATCCAGCTGCTAGAGCAGTAGCTTTTGTAGTGTGCTTACAGCGCCGCTGGTTGTGTTATCGAAAACTAAGCGGATGACTCGTCAAATCTCTATGGCCAAGTCTTAAAGATGTACGAACAGTGAACAAAAGCGATAAAGTGGGCGGTTCGGCAATCATTGTTTTGTTGGCTGGTGGTGCTCGACCACGGAATTTTCTTTAATGGCACGCGCTTTTGGCCATCCTACTAAAACCAGCGACCAGGGTTGGCAAATTTTTGACATATGACAGGTTTTATTCGGTTTTTACCTGTGTTTTAACCGTTACGTCAAAACCTCATTTTTGACATTGTCATATCCTAGTTAGAATAGTCATTTAGCCTAAAAAATGTAAATAAACAAATCAGAAATTATATCGATTAAAGCGCTGCTTACTGGAAACATGGTGTATTTTGAATCATTAGTAATTAGGTCTATTGTCTGTTTCTACTAAATTCTTTCATATACTGCTTAAGAAGTAACTATTATATTTAAACTTAAGAGCATTTGATGTTATTTGTGTGTTAATTAAAGAGTTCATTACTTTACTGCTGAAATCCGTAACAATGCCGTGCAGTTCAATGTTGATTTTATTGGTTTTCGACACTTGTTGACGGTTTTCTAAAGTATTCGCACTGTTTTTGACATGTTACGTCAAAAACTAGTCTTCGACGTTAAAAACCCAACGCTGCCAGCGGTGCTCATCCCCTCTCCCACAAACCAGGTCCCAAAGTTCAGTGAAGAGTAATCTCTCTCCCCCATTATCAATCATACCCATGATACCAGTACCAAAAACTCCCTAATGCCCGTTGTTGCGATTTGGTACATCAATATTCCACCGCGTCCTCTTCCCCCACTGCCTAAAACACTATACTATCATTTGTTTATTATTGGCCGAGCGAGCGAAGTTGGCGAGGTCGAATACTTGACCGAAGTTGAATTTTGTTTGTTTGTGTGTGATTGTCTGTTTGGGACACGAGAACGTTTGCAATTTTGTTGTGATTTGGATGAAATTTCATTACAAGGGAGCTGTCATGCAGCGAGTTCGAAGGCGAAATTCATACCTCTATTTTTTTGGTGGATGGCGAAAGTCGAGGTGAAGCACTAGGACAGAAATCACGTAAACAAATTAGCAGAGCTATTTCACTTTGGAACACTGGGCAGAAATCATATACAGCAGTGACACGACGTAATAATATTGTATATAACTCTATGCTGGAGCCTTAATGGGTTACCTTACTTTATTTCAAAAATGCACTACAGCACCGTACAGGCTGCGTAGCAAAATTGTTACGAAAAATATTGTACATGCAAGTAAAAAAAAGAAAACAAACAAAAAAGAAAAAAAAACAACATTAAATATGTAACAAGAACTGAACTGATAGGTTAGCTGCAAGGGGCACTGCAGAGAAAAACAGAAGGGCGTTATACTGAAGCCGATGCTGTGAAGAGTGATTTCTTAGACCTAAATCGCGCGATTTTTGTTGTTGGAGAAAACAACGTTATTTTAAGCCTAAGAAATCCGCTCTTCCGTTGTTTTTCCCTCCATTTTTATGTAGTGCACCTTGTAGTTATGCCCTCCAAAACCCATACTGGTGCCAATATGGCGGCAAATGTCACTGCTCTATAGGCTTGCGCCCTTTGAACTTGTAGAAAATAAAATAAATGTATCTTTCGTTCGGCCAAGATAATCTTCAAAACTTAAATTATATGCCGAGTTTATTAATAAATATTTATATGTATGATTAGAGGACTGCAGAACAGATTGTACGGAACCAACGCAGTATCCTCAGTACCAAGTCTGTCCGGAACCACCAGCTGCAGAACAACAGCCATGTCCATGTGATGGAAACCGGGTGAAGGTGAGAGAAAATTACTAAGTTGATAGGTCGGGGTTCAATCTTGGTTGATGTAATGACTCGACAACTGAGAATTTTCTATTCTTTTGTGGCGTCGTCACTGACACAAATTTATCGTTAAATATAGCAGTATGCGAAAGAAGTCGTACTTTTTTCCCCCTTTAGAAAACACGTGTATGGTGTAAAGTTAACGTCAATATGACTCATTTCGCTATTCGCCAATTTCGTTTATGTGCTCACGTTTTGATGTTAATCGCACATACTCTGGCGTACGAAGTAAAAGATACTGAGCAGTGACAATGACGTCATATCATTCTACGTAACTCTATTCTGGAGCCAGTAATCGGTATACCAACAAGGTGCACTGGATAAACATGTAGGGGGAAAACAAGGTCGTCTTACTGAATGCAGTGTTCTTAGAGCATTTCTTAAGCCTAAAACGCGTGATTTTTTTTCGATTTGTTGGCAGTTAATGATAATTTTATCGCGTGGAATATTTTCTGTTCCGATTACAACCTCGCAGCAGAAGGGATTGGACAAAACACGTTTTTTTAGGCCTAAAAATCTGCACTCAACGCACTGGATTAACTAGAAGTGCCGTTGTTTTTACCTTCATTTTAATCCAGTGCCCCTTGTAGCTAGCTCTCCGGATGTTAGCCTCGTAGCCAATATGGCGCTATTGTCGATACTCTATAAAATTTTTGAAACCCAAAACTACGCCGTACATACTGTATTTAGTAGACAACTATGCTGAAAACTAGACACGCGCACTCATTGAACAAGCAATACTCCAGTATCGTGCACCAGCATCGATTGTGACAGCATCAAAAGCGAACTGGTATGGTTAGTACGATTTACGTGCTTGTTGCTTGACAAAGAAAGAAGAGAGAGAGAGAAGAACTGGAATGCTCTGGTTCTTCAGTGTGCGCGGCCTATCTTGAGTTCGCCGCAGAACGAACACAGATAATCGATTGTACTTTTTTGGCAGCAGAGTGCTTTGTTGATATCGAAGATGGTTACAAAAACAATGGCGGCCGTCGATTAAAGCCGCCCGTTCCAGGAAGACGTAGTCGCTCGTAAAATACTTCCAGGACTCAAGATACGCCGCACACACAATAGTCCTAGTTGGGAAAGTTGTTTTTTTCGTTCTTTCTTAGATTTGTATATCTTGTATCTCAGTCTGCAACGATAAGTTCAGCCACAACCGCAAATGTGTCTCTTATAACGAGATCCTATTCTTTCTTTTCAGTCGTATGATCTTCTGGAGCGCCTTTTCTATATCGGTCTCCTTCTATTGGCTCTTGCCTTTGTTGTCTTTCTACTCTTTCATCTTTACACCTTATGGCAGCTCATGAGCACAAGTCCGGAAGAAGTGGCAGCATTCTGCGATTCTTGTAGCCCAACGTGTTTGGACTCCCTAGACTGCTATTGTCGCAGAGAGCCACCCCCACCACCACCCGCCCAAGACCCCGACCCGGACGAACCCTCCCCCGGAGAGCTGTGCGGTCCAACTTGTCACGTCTTCAACCTTTTCCAGAACATTCACAACATATTTTGATGACGGAGGTGATCTTGTGGTCTTGGACGTGTCTTTACATTGTTGTAAGGTGAGTAGTTAAAACAATTTTATAAAAGAACATAAGCCATGAACCATCTGAGGTATCTATATATATAATTACACAAAATCCGCAAGGCAGCCAGCAGCAGCAGCAAGCAGGACATACGAAGCAGTCATCTGCATCTGCAACGCAGCCAGCAGGACATACGATGTCATCTACCGACAGAACGGCAAATTATAAGAGTAGCAGCCAAGGCCCGCTGAGATAGTAGCTGCGCCCAGAACGCAACGTCCAGCAGCGCAAACATACGATGCCATCTACCGACGGAACGGCAACTTAATGAGAGGGGGGGGGGCAAGACCGGGCAGGGGGGGGGGGGGAAGGGGAGTGAGACGACGCGGAATGAGCGAGCGAAGTGAGCGACTGCGCTAGTAATAATAATAATAATAAAATAATATAGAGACGATGCACGAAGCATCCACCCACCCAAATTCCCAGGTGGCAGATGTTAAGTGAAAGAGGTACCACCATTATTACAGTAGTTTTTTGCCGCATGTGGGAGGAAACCAGAGTACCTGGAGGAAACCCTCGTGCAATGGGTGGGAAACAACCGGAGGAAAACCCTTACATATACACTGCCCTTCACCAGGATCAAACCCGGGTCTGTAAGAAGATAGAGACATACAGCTGAGACCAGGACGCCTATCGAATCTGACACCCCAGTACTCGCATGCTCACGTCCACCCATACCCTCAATAGAAATTTTGAATCAGAAGTTTTAGACTGAGAGGGACAAAATTGGGGATATGAGCAGGGAAACCTCCGATGACTGTAAAGGTCAAGAGAAAGTCCAGAGTAGATCACATAGCTGCTGAAAGAGCCCGGTAACTTCTACCCTGACCAGGAGGTTTGCAGGGCCGGATTTCCCAAGAGGCCATTCTAGGCCATGGCTTAGGGCGCAGGCGCAGGCACAGAGGGGGCACAGATTAGTTTGGAAAACAGAGAGACAAAGACGAGAGATCTGGAGAGAATCATGAATGTACAGTTACAGTTCGAAATCGGCCCTTATTTCTTGCGAATTCTACATTAAATTAAATTGTGTGCAAGTATCCTCACTACGTACATAGTTTTTTAGATTTAAGCGAGCGCGAGGACATGTGCTCAGGGCCGCAACTACTACCGGGAAAGGGGGGGGGGGGGGGGGCCCCAAGCAGTTATTCCCCCACCCCCAGCACCAACCCAGGGGCGCCAAAATGTCGTTAAAGTTTCACACTGTTTCAGTTTCAATCAAACCAATACGAGAAAGGAGCTTCCCCTACTGTTAATTTATTCCTTTTTTTTTTAGCCCTAAGAAATGTCTAAATTGCTTGAAGCCAGGAAAGGCCTGAGAATACCTAAGAATCCAATCCGTCATCGAAAGCCCACTGGGGAGCTCATAGCGTTACCCCAGACCCGCTAGCTGATGTGTGGATGCTTCCCCCCCCCCCCCCCAAATAAAAACGAAATGCACTTCGTTGTGAACCTGTAAGTGCCTCTAAAAAAACGTCTCAGGGGATAGGTGCTGGCTGTACTGTAATTCTAATATTTTAATATTCGTATATATTGGGGGGAGGGGTGTAGTGAACTTCGACATAGGACGTAAATAAGAAGTCACAGGTCTCGCATGGCTGTACTATAATATCATAGTATTTTAATGTTTGTGCATTTTTTTTTGGGGGGGGGGGGAGTGAACTTCGGCCTAGGACGTGAAAGTGTGCAAATCCAGCCTGGATGCCAGGCCACTGACGTAGTTTTAGAATCCAACTTGTTTCCAAAGTACTAACTCTTGTTAAACATTTTTTACATTTCAGACTTATACGCCCGTTTATCCACTCAACTTTGGTTCAAAGGCGATTTCAACGTTGGATTGTGTTTTTAGTCCCGATTTTGTGTAAATGCGTCGTTGGTTTTTGTGTGGTTTTTCTTCGGTACTAAAAGATACTTGATAAACAGCTGAGCAACTGCATGAAGAAGCTAGGCCTACTTTGCAAGAAAATGGCGTTGTTGTTATTTAATAGAAAACTATGTATACCTCCAGGTTTTATACACTACACACTTAAATAAATCAAGTGTTGTTTTTAGTGTTGAGTTTTGTTTTACTTATTTACACCTGGAACACCATGAAGGAGGGTGGTATCTCCGACTATACTAAGTCCTGACGCCATGCAGCCATTGTCGTTGGTGTCCGTTTTTGCTTTTGCGGAAAACTTACGTTAAAAAGCACTCTGTGTGCTTGGTGCGCACTTGGTGCGAACAGTCCAAGCACATAGCCCGCAAGGACTGGCATTCAAACGAACTTAAAATATAAGGAAGGTATTTTGTTCCTCGAACTAAGGCCGACTGGAGAAGAAATTTGATTTTCGTGTAAATGTTTTGATCATCTGCATAAAGAGCACAGGTGCTGTGAAGACCAACCGCCACATCGTCAACATAGACATTAAATAGTGTAAGACTGACGTGATATTCACTAACCATAACCATACCAAAAGGCAAAAGCTTTTCAAAGAAACTTAATTTGGTGCCGCAAAGACATACAAATAAACGACCTGACTGCAACAATTTTTCAAATGGTGTATTCAACACCGCGGTCTTTGCCTAGTATAAATTCGATTATATAATGCCGTATTCATTAGTAAAGCAAACAGTTTGTATTAAAGACTGGCCTTGTGAGGATTCACGAAACACTATGAACAAAAAAAAAAAAACAAATGCCCCGACAGGACTCGATCGAACCCAGGACTTCCCGCTGACTAGGCCGGGCTTTTCTCAGTGGTGCACAAGAAGAAAAAGCAATTTGCTTCTTTACCTCCTAACTGCTTGCATTATTTTTAGTGCGGAGGACAAAAAGCAATTTGCTTTCCCACATTGTGTGTATTTGTGGCCTTTAGGTCACCATTGAGAAAGGCTGAACAGCAACTAAGCTCGGCTGGTGCCTGCACCCGGGGCCCGCTCCGGTAGCGCAGTAGTTAGACTGGTATTCTTACAAGGCCAGTCTTTAATTCAGACTCTCTGCTTCGTTTGCCGCATTCTTTCAGCAAAAACTGGAAACTCGTAAATAAATTGGCGATAGACTAGAAATAGCTTTGGACGAGCGAGGTCTGTTTCTTAAAAACGCCCTTAACTTCAACGATGCCTTCAAATTTGTTAGCGTCATGCACGACCTTTCTCCTACAAAGGGGTTCCGATTCTTGGTGATTTTTAAGTATTTTTTTAATTTCCTCGATATGTCGTAGGCTCTTTAGGTAGCCTACTTTTCCAAGTACGGGCCTTAAAAATATATTTCCATTTCAGCAATCTGGTATTAACTGTACATGCAAAGTACATCAATCCATGGGGTAAAACGCATGATTTATTTTCGTAATTATTTTCAGCCAAAGTGACAGTTCAGTCATTTTCATAGACACATTTTCATAGACACAAGGTTAGTGACGCGAAAAATTATAAGCCAAATTTATTCAATACAGTATAAATCAGGGGAACATGAACATAGGAACATAAAGGAGGAAGAAGGAGTACAAATTTGTACTAAATCTCTCACCCAACATATGACGGCAACAGAAACCCATCCGACGATTGTTGTACTACATAAAATTCGGCCATCTTGTAAAGAATTTTAGGCTATGATGCTGGTTCGAGTCTTTACCCTGGTTCTATTTTCGATACACTGACTGCGATCGAGATATTTATGTGACTCCACAACTAGCGGATTTCAAATTAACACTCTTGGGCTTTGGATGTAAGTTTTGTGTATGCCGGTAGATAAAATAATTGCAAAAACGTAAGTCAGACTGCTGGCTGGTCATAGCCAAGTTGCCTGCCTCGCCTCTCTTGCTAGGCTTCCCCTCCCCTCCTGATCACTGGTCTAAATGTGATTTTATTTTGTTGCATTATTTCCCGTGTTACTTTAATAAAATAATGAAAAACCCAAAAATTCTGCGACGTTGCGCTGAAATTCGTTTAGGATGAAATTGATCAATTTTATTGGTAGTTTTTATTCTAGCCAATTCAAGAGGGGGGAGTAGACAATTTTCATTGGGGCGCTCGGCCCACCTATAAAATAAAGTCAACGGTCCACTGCCCCTAACCAAGTTGCAGTGAGAAGTCGCTTCTCACAACAATCAACAAGACAAAATAAGCGAAAATATAAACACACTAAAAATTTATCGTTGTTCACGGATGCATGGTCGACCCCAACATGACGTGGAGTTCGCCTCAGGCTTAAAACCTGTTTACAAGGAGGAAAGAAGCTGAGCCGTAAGTTTTCTGGAACGTGACCTCACAACACATACGGTACTAAAGGGCAAGTGGGAAAAGTGAAATACACGTCAAAGACAGTCGATTTTAAGGCTTAAATTTACGCCTAACGTTGATTTCACAGTGCCCAATATGCAGACAGAACTACCAGGAGGGCTTAGGATAGCGTGGATGGTCATCGCCTTGTGCTGTCTTGTACAAACTGCAGGTAAGATTGATGTTGGCTTCGAAAACTCGACACACACCTTAGTTTTGGTGATAAGCGAGTAGGCCTAATTCTTGTAGGCGTATAAGTTTAGGCCTGTTTTCTTAGGCTACTGCATTGTTATCAAATACGTGTAAGCAAATATATTGTATGCCACGTCCTTGGAAAGACGATTACTACTGATACTTGTGTTTAAAATGACTATGTGGTGAGGAAGTTTAAAGTAGGTCACTCATATCTCACTGGTTGCGGCTTTAAGAAAACACTTTTTTTTTGTGAAAAATGGTAAACAGTATTACGTAAGGAGCAATTTACATGCAAATTACAGCCTAATGGGACTTTGTAATATTTCATGTGGCCACTGGTATCGCGTGGTATGAGATGAAAAAAATTACTAGTCTTTACCGTCAAATTTGACGTAAAACAAACATTATGTTGAAATATTAAAAACAGGATTTGTTTTTACTTAAAGTAGCCGAATCCAAACCGAGTTGTATTCCCTACTTTAGACAACGAGAGGGACAATTTAGCTGGAGAAATCGAAGCAGAAAAACCAATATCTTTGCCACGCCACAATCGACATGAGCACGAGACACTACAGGGTCCTTCTCGTAGCGAATATGCCAAACAAACCAAGGCCTTCAGTCTAAACAAAAACGGATAAATCTATGGGCTTCTTTGTTGCACTAATACGTGTTGTCAACATTCGAAGCATTGTTGCCTATAAGTTGTCCTAATTTTAATTTAAGAAATGACGATAAAATACACACGCAAAATAATTTTATTGCCGGTCTGTACGCAACATGTAGAAGACAAAATTTCGGCTACATGGAAAATTTTTGTTTTTGTGCGGCCGATGACCTTGAATGTGTGATTTCCGTAAACTGCAAAGGTATCGTAATACTGTCATTCAAGCAACCCTGTACCTTGACTCGTATCCGTTTTTATACGTGTATATTTTTGGCGTTAATTATTAACAATTAATAAAAATTAATAAAACAAATGAATGAGAAGTGTTGCAGAGGCGAAATGTGTTTAAAATAATTCCCTAGCGTTTAATTCGCAACACTTTACAAATACATTTTTGAAACATATGTAGCGACAGAAGTGTTTAGAATAAAATAGCAGTGTATTTACATTAGAACAGTAATGTTTATTTTACAACACAAATGATAAACAAAATTCAGCCAGAGCGAATTCTTCTGTTATGAGCTAAAAACGTTTAAAAACATTTTCTAGGTGCGTCTGAAAAGGAACCTCAAATAACATACGGGCCCCAAGCGTATAATCCCGTCCCTGACGTCATTATAATAGCACGAGCTGGACCCTTTTAGTGGCGTAGTTAGAAGCTAGAAATCATATGAAATTCCAACATGGTGGCGGTTTTAGCTCTGTCGGATCGCAACGAATACAGTCAGTAATGTGAGTTAAGAAGCGACTGGAAAAATTATTTCGTCAGGAGCAGTGACGGCGCTAGGGGTGGGCCAGGGTGGGCCATGACCCCACAAATATTTCACGGCCCACCTGCCGGTCCCACCCCCCTACCCCAACACGCAGGTCACCACCAGAAGAAAAACTTAAGAAAAATTCCAGGTTAAACTTGACATCAAATGAATAAATTGAGCCTTCATTTTTTAAATTTAAATTTATTTATTTATTTATGTTTGTAGCAATTTGCAGTAATAGCGTGTTTATGGGGCGTATTTTACAAAAAAAAAATTGGACTGCATTGTTGAATTAAGCGGAATAAACGTGCGGCTGCCCTGAAAATAAAGTCCCTGGCCCACTCTGTTTCAAGATGTGCCGCCCCCCCCCCCCCCCAAACAATTCAGTCCTGACGCCCTCACTGGAAGGAGGAATTCTTTATCGTACTGTCGGGGATTTTGAGACTGCAAGTATTTACTCAAAACGATGTCGGGTTTTGCTAATGCAGGACGCGTCGTTACCATGGCAGCGATACACACCACCCCAATGCGAGTAAATTATAACTGCGAGAATACAAAGGCGAGTTGTGCTTAAACGCGCCCTTTAACTGCAAGGATGTGAAATGGCTAAATAAAGCTAACCGGATGAAAAACACCTGCGGCCTAAATTTCAATTTTCTATTTTTAACTTTGTAGCAACTGCAGCATAGGTCACTGATTTTCTGATAATTTTTCCCGGCTTGTTTTTACTGCAAGGCGATCAACTCGTTCGCAAGTGTCAATAATTACATGGGACAAGGCTACAACAAGTTTCTGAGACACTAAATCGGAAAAGTGACGGAATGGAATGTGTGATGGAGTGATCAAAACAGTATAATTACCCGTTTTGTCGAAAATTTTTCCCGTTTCGCCGAAAATTGACCCCTGCTTAAAATTCAGTGAAAAGGGAATTCCCGTTTGGCCAAATCCTGTTTCACCAAATCAAAATGTTGGTCATAAATTTAACATTACAGAAGTTAAAGATGCATTCTTATTTGGAAGGATTAGTTGCTGTTCGTAACGTTATATGTTTACCCGCAGCGAGTGCGGCAGAAAAAAAGATTTGGCGAAATGGAAATTCCACTTTCGCCGAAAAGTATGACGCTGATCGAGCGCGGGGGGGTGGGGTTGCAATCGGAGGAGGGGAAAATGTGTGCAATCGGGATTCTAATCGGTGGAGTAGGCGATTCCGTTGTTGACTTTTAAGGTTTTTTATAAAGTTAACTTAATGTGATATTCGTCTGTCTTTGTCTCTCTCTGGGTGTTCATGCACCTGTACGCTTTAAACCAAAAAAATAACTGGAAACATAATTTATTAAATTTTTTTTAAATGCTGGGGCTGAGGTATTATTTATTTACTAGAAGCAGGCCCATCTAAATATGGGTGAAAAGCCACCCCGTCGAAACGTGCGTGAATTTCAATTATCTATGATGATCTGTTTCCCCGATTATGTCTTTCCATAACCCAGTTTTTCCCCTTCCCCGAAAAACTTTCCAAACGTAATGTATGCACTTTTAAGTAACCAATTTATTCCGGTGAATTTAGGGTTATTTTAGGTTAATGTAGGTTTGTGTTTGTTTTGTTTTTTAAGGAGCACGAACCCAAACTGAGTTATCTGCCCCACGACGACGAGAGGTATCATCTTTATTTTTTTCAAGATGGCTGCCATAATTAGTCCAGGCAAGTTAGGGTTTAAACCTAAAAAAAAAAAACGTGTAAAGCTGGAAATTGGAACAGGGGCACTATTCGAACCCCTGAAAAACATAGTAAAAGTATCCATGATTCCCATGACCGGATCATGGTTTTTTTCGGGCATCAAGATAATAAATCACTAAATAGTCTGGTTGCCAAACGACATTTTTAACCTAAACCTGGAAGTAAGGTCCGCCCAATTTTTTATATATATTTTGTTGTGTTTCTTCAAGGCATACTTAATGAAATTCTGCAGGGTGCCACTTTGTCACCCTTGAGCAAATTTAAATATTCAAGATGGCAGCCAAAGTGGCTGAAAAATCATATAGCCTATCGGCCATATCTTCTCTTATAGAACAGACAGGATAATCATTTTGGTGTCTAATGCTAAGTTTTCAGGGTCAGGGAATACTAATAACGGATTATCTTGTTGATAAAAAATAAGCCTTTTTTTTAAGGGTTGGTATCACATCACCGTTCTATTTTTCGCTCATTTTTAACTTTCAACTGCTCTTCTGCCGTTTCTAATTTAGGTGGAACACCCGAATTAGATTCATTCGAAATGTGGGAATGTCTTCTTTGCATCAAGGGTAAATAAATGGGTTTGTAATTGTTAGGGACCGAGCTACGCCTTTTTTTGTAGGGGCTGCAAGTCACCTTTCGATTTTTCGCTCGTTTACAACTTTCAACTGCTATTCTGCTTCTAAATTAGATGGAAGATCCCAACTTATTAGATTCATTCGAAATGTGGGAATGTCCTCTTTGCGTGCATGGTAAATAAATGGTTTTATCATTGTTAGGGACCGAGCTACCCCTTTTTACTAGGGGCTGGTATCACAGTCACTGTTCGATTTTTTAACTTTCAACTGCTATTCCGACGTTTATAATTTAGATGGATGACTTTAATTAGGTTCACTCGAAAGGTGGGAATGTCTTCTTTCGAATGAACCGAATTGGAGTCGTCCACCTATATTAGAAACGTCAGAATAGCAGTTGAAAGCTGAAAATGAGCGACAAATCGAACGGTGACTGTGATACCAGCCCCTAAAAAAAGGGCGTATATCTTATCAACAAGATAATCCGTTATTAGTATTCCCTGACCCAGAAAACATAGTATTAGACACCAAAATGATTATCCTGTCTGTTCTATAAGCAAAGATATAGTCGATATATGATTTTTTTTAACAATCTTGGCCGCCATCTTGAATATTTAAGTTTGCTCAAGGGTGACAAAGTGGCGCCTGCAGAATTTCATTAAGTATGCCTTGAAGAAATACAAAACACCATAAAACATCAAGCGGATCTTACTTCCAAGTTTTTGGCCCTGCTGCCAGACTAAAACCATTGATGTTTCACTCCAACGCGAACAGCGTGCCGGATAAAAGTTCCAAATTTATTCCACATGCTTTCTGTTGCATGAACTACACATTTTCTATACGAACCACTTTATGCTTAAATTTTATGGCGGCCATCTTGGATTTGCAAGATGGCCACCATGTAGAAACTTACATCTAACGTCAGGGAGGAGGGAGGGGGGGATGGTGGTGTATTTTCTATCACAGCTATTTTTTTTCCAGTTACCCTTCATGTATATTCATACAAAATTTCATGTTTTATCAAAGAAAGTGAATTGAGCCCCAAGCCGCCGTACTATAACTACTGTCCAACTTATACGTAGCATATTTTAAACTTACAACACATAATGTTTTTTTTTAATTGTAAAAACAGTGTTACCTCGTTCTAAATGGTATAGCTGTGCTCCTTGACCCAGAAAATATATACATTAGACGCCACAATTCTAATCCTAGGGTGCCTACAGGTTATAATGCTAGAATAAGCTTTTCACATGGCAGCCATCTTGAAAAAACCCCATGTTCCGGTCATAGGAATCATGGGGTCTTTTACTACGTTTTTCAGGGGTTGGAATAGAGCCCCTGTACTAATTTCCAGCATTACACGATTTTTTTTAGGTTCAAATCCTAACTTGCCTGGGCTATTCTACCGATATTGGTAATATCGGGGAGGACCGGGCTCGATAATCGAGCTCGGCGCAGCCTTATAAAAAACGCGTTCAGTTGCTTACAGTTAACATACATGTTGGCTTGTGAGGCCGGAAAAACTTCATTTGTGGCCGGGCCCGAAGCCGTACGCCGAACAATCTAAATTCCAGACTACATATTCACTAATACTATGTACAGCAACAGCAGCTCCAAACAAAAGATGCAAACATCTTCTAATACAATATGCCAATACACTGTTGCTTACACCATAACCACACACAACAGTTTTATAGATGCCAATCTTACTCAAAGAGTCACACAACACGTGAACATGTGAGCAGCATAGGTTGTATGACCAACTCAATTGTCATCGCCATGCATGTGTAACAAGACCAGAGAAAGAGAGAGAGAGGCGAGTACAGAGGCAACTAGGGCTCACAACCTAACATCTACTACCTTTCAAAAACGAGCTACAGCACGCAAACCCACTACATCAGCTTTCTGTGCATATGATACACAATGAAGTCTATTTAGCGGCGAGTCAATGGTAATTCACGCAGCAATCAACCCACGATGCTACTGCACAGCAGCGCAGTACAACAAGAGATGTGCAACTGTAGCCTCTTCACCATAAACAAAGCATAGGGGCGACTCAGTCCAGCCCATGCAATGCCTATGACTCGGCAACAACGTGTGACCAGTCCGCAGTCGAGTTAGCAGACGAGCCATCCAATTCGGAAGGCAGTCAAAAGCCGTCCGGAAACTACAGACAGGGTGAAGCTGGCACAAGAGACTCCCTGTCAAAGCATCACTCCATTCGCTGTTCCAGGATTGACACACAGCAACTACTGCCGAGTATACAGCTTCTTTAGCCATGGCATCAGCCCACTCATTCCCTTGACAGCTACTGTGCCCTCCTACCAAGGCAACAACAACAATGGCTGTCTGGCTTGCAACCCACAATTTCCAACAAACCGTAAATACCAACGAGTCAGTAAGTGTCATAGTCGCAGAAGAACAACAGAGCATGGTCAAACAAGACAGGGAATCTGAATGCACAGTGAACAATGGCAACTGCAAGTCCATTGCCACGTCCAATGCTACAGAGATAGCAGCAAGCTCACACACTGAGCGTGAAGAAACCACTCACAGAGCTCTGCCCAGCTTGAATTTGAGAGCAGGGACACATATCCCAATTCCTCCCGTTGTCGTTTCCTTGACAAATGAAGCATCGCAGAACATATCACAAGCCGTGGCGCAAGGTTGAAATGCTGCATCCAGAGACAGACACCGTCGCCACGGGTAGGGCGAGCATGCAGTCGATGCAACCAACAGTGGGGAAAGTGTCAAATTCTCCAGAAGTGAGATGTCCCTCCCAGAAGCTCCAAGGCTTCTACAAGACTTGACACTCACACTGCAATAGTCGAAAAGGAAACGTCCTGCAGGATCATCATGTCCTCCACTCAAATTCCTGAGACACAGGGCAAAATGGAGCTCATCAGCTCGGAGAATTGCAGCGGAGCCTCCCCAGTCTCCACCCACAGGGCCTGAACAGGGGTGGTTGTCAAACAGCCTGTGATGACACGCAGACAAAGCCGAGCCAAAGCCTTAAGAATCAGAAGACGACACTGTGCTTTCTCTCTCTGCAGACGTGCATGCAGGGTCCACTTAAGTCCACCATCTAACACAACACCCAAATACTTGTTGCTGGGGGACATGCTAACCGTTGTGCTACTTACAAACACTTGCAATGGTGAGGCATGAACAGCAGCTGAGCGCGAAAAGACCATCATCTCAGTCTTGGCGGGAGCAAGGGACAGCCCACGCACACCAAGTCACTGAACAACACAGTCTAGCACAACCTGAATATGGGGAATAAGAGACCCTGGATCTGATCCAACAAACAAGAGCGCAATGTCGTTTGCATAGCAGACCACATTAGCACTTTGGCACACTTCCAGGAAAACATCATTTATGACCATTGCGAACAAAACAGGGCTCAAACAGCTACCTTGTGGTAGCCCTCGGCCAGAAATAGCTTGAGACGAACAGAATATTCTGACTCTGTTAACAAAGGTCCTATTGCCTAGCAGAGCTATGATCACTGCTGTCAGTTTACTTCCAACACCCATAGAGGCAAGAGATGAGCATACCCACTCAATGCTAACTGTATCATAGCAGCTCGTATGTCTAAGAAAACCACCACCACAATTTTACTGTAAGCCCACGCTTCTCGTATGCTTGACAAAAGAAAGAGTACCGCATCTTGTGCACCTCTTATTTACCCTGTATCCAAACTGAACACGTACGAGACACTTATTGTACTCTATGTGCCAGGTCAGATGCTGAACAAGCAGTTGATTAATCGTTAGTCTATGGAATTGATTTGTGAGTATATGGAGTTGATTACTCGTGCTGTCTAGTTGATTTGTGAGTTTACGAAATTTATTAATCGTGCCATGCCGACGCAAATGAACGAGATAATTTCCGTTTACTAATGCTCTGGTCGAAGTCTGGTTTTCTTGTTGTTCTGTCATCGTCGCGCATTACGGTGGCCTAACCAGGGTTGTCAGTGGCGTTTTCACGTGTTTTAAAACTTATTTTATAAAAGAAAAAAGCGTTTGCGCAAGTTTTCGTTATGATTTTCTGAACCGTAACGACGAAAGGAATCGACAGATAGTTGAATTATGTCGATAGCGTGAAAAGGCGCTGTTCTATATAATTACCGTTGATCAAAACAATATTTAGACATTAACTAATAGGAAATATTTCCAAGATTATAAAATGTCAATAATTATCATTTTTTTCTGTCCACAGATTCCCTGAAACGCTGTTTTGAGTGTCGGTCACGTGGTCCAAGAGGGGATTGTCGTGATTCATTTCGTGTGAATGCCACTTCGCTTCCAAGTGGAATCACCATCGTGCCTTGTGCTGTAGGATGGTGCGGAAAAATCATTGATGGTACAGGTATGTACAACCATGAGCAGAGAGAAGTGTGCGAGCTCAACTTTTTCACGTCAAGTCGAGTTTGTGGGGAGTAGGGATGCACATTGGATCCAAGTACTCGCTAATTATTCGGTATTCGGCCGAATAGTGTTAAGTTTTGTTTCTATTTGGCCGAATAATTTTTTAGTTTAAATTTATACAATTTTTTTAATGTAAGAATGTTTAGGTAAGCATTTCATATTTGGTTAGTGAGAAAAAGTCTTCTAACATTGCTGAAAGAAGGTAAAATTATGGGCGATTTCCTTTTCGCAAGGCCTAATACAGAACTATAGATTGTATGATGGGGTAAGTTTTTCAAAGGACTAAAATGAGCATTTTATACCTTTACTTCCATTTCGTTATGTTTTATCGCCAGGAAATCTGGTCAACTAATGTGTCTACCCTTAAAGTATGACGTGGGGGGGAAGACAGGGGGAAGTTGTATCCTAAGCCTGTTGCATCCCCTCCCCCACCACAACATTTATCCAGAAAAGGTGTGGTGAATTGTGTGCCTTGTGGTGGACATGAAGTCGTCTATATCACCGAGACCCATCGTGTTTTCGCCGCCGGGATCCACGAACATCATAATGACACCCTGAAAGGAGTTTGCAAGAATAGTATTGCACACCATTCTTGCAGCCAGAAACACCCTATCATCTGGAATGACACCACTATCATTCTTTCTTCTGACATACTTAAAGATTTACACTACCAGGCAGTTGAATTCTTGGCTATCGGACAGTTTCAGAAACAAGGGGTTCCACTTAAGAACATTGCTGGCTTGCTTTTTCTAACATGGAGCATCTTGTTAGGCCTGAGCTGGCTGCGAGGTTGGACCACAAGCGAAAGCTTGAGGTAGGCAAAAATATTTACATTAGTGGTGCACATGCGTATTTCAAATTTACGAGTACTTCCCATGCGATCATTTATTTAGTTGTTGTTCAGAAATTATGATGAAGGTGGACGAGCCACTGCTTAACGACTTGGTTGTGTTGAACTCCGCCAAAATTTCAAGAGGACTGTTTTTTCCGTTTCAGTTGTAGTAAAGTTTATTTCTTCGATTATGATTCAGTGTAATCTAGAATTTAATCTAATAAGGAGATTTGCTTGTCCCATTAAAATACAGTCAATAAAATTTGGCCAGTTCATAACCTCAATCATTACGTTTACATGGCCACTAGAAAAAGCAATTCTAGCAATGCGCCTCAAACCAGGTTTGCGTTTACTGGTTGGGCGAACATGCCTTCAATTACTCCCTGTCGACGACAGCATGGAGTGTTCCGTTCAATTGATTTTGTGGAAAAACCACACTTTCTTTCAATCCCAAAATTCATCAGTTACAGAATAACGGAAATGCTGCTCCTCGAGCTAAATATTCTGCCACTCATTTTTTTGCTCAACTAGAGTTAAATAAATAGAGACTCAAAACTATTTACGTTGCGTTTTGGACTTATATGTCAGACTGACTGAGCGCAGAATCGAACTCACGACCTTCGAAACCAAAGGTCAAGGTCCTAACGCTGAGCCATACTGACACGGCTAAAAGGAAACGTTCATAGGCAGTATTTAACACATGCAAATATACATGTAAACATACACTTTCCAATTGCCACGTTTGGAAGGACGCTTATTTGCTGCGCCACACCTTAAGTGAAACGAATGGAACACTTAAACGTGATATAAGGATTAAAGACAGAAAGCCGAAGGCTCAACAAGAGTTAAATAAATACAGATGCAAACCTATTTATGTTGCCTTTTGGACTTTACATGGCAGACTGCCTGAAAGGGGAGTCGAACCCACGACCTTCGAAACCAAAGGCTGTGGTTTCCAAGAGATCAAGTGAACCCACGTCTTCGACCCCCACGACGAAAATATTCCTGACCTGTTACCATATGTGCTGTCTTCTGCAGATTAAATATGTCCACTTTAACAAGTCATTTGCACCACTGGTTGCCTGATGTTGACTTGGTCAACATTTATTAATATCCCATTTGTCACATTGGAGATTTGGACTTGAGCTGGAATCGTGATTTTCATTTTTGGTTTGGTGGTAGACGCCTTGTACTTTGGACACATCTTTAAAGCACTCTCTATAGACTAAACCACGTGTCCTAGAAGGATGGCTCTTAATTTGTTTTACAGACACTTCCACAGATATGACCTTTTACTAACAGTCCGGGCTCTGAACAATCTGTTTTATTGTTGTATATTGTATTAAACATTGTTAGATGCCAACAATATCTTTCAGGCAACGCTTTCTATAAACCATTTATTCAGGCAATGACTATTAGGAATGAGTACATTGTCTCTCACATCGTCTATAGTGGGCCAAATAATCCGGGTTGGGTTTGGCCCCTTAAATATAAACAACAATAAAATTCCCCTCTCGCCATGTACAGTAGTGCAATGCCCCCAGTTTGGGTTCTGCTCCCTTAAGTAAAAACAAACAACAACATTCTCAACATTGGTAGATAGACAATAATGTCGTTCAGGCAACACCAGTCTAGTCACGTTACGAGCACTTTGATGCAACATGCAGGCAAAGCATTTGTATTAGACTATTTCTTTATAACTTATGCGAACAACATGGTACGCCAAAGTATTACGAATTAGACAAATCTCAAAAGGCTTTAAGAGTTGGTTGGCTATTTTGGCACGGGGAAGGATATTGTAGAGTTCGTACGCAGCTGTGAAGTTTGTCAGACTTGCAGGAGTGACACGTCAAATCTTGCCGATCCTCTCAATGCACCTTGGAAGAGTTTCCGTGGATCTCGTCGGACCTTTTGCCAGCAACCCGGGCAGGGATTCCAATGGATACTCATAGTCCTGGGCAAGTTCAGTTCCTGGCCAGAACTGTGTGCTGTTTGGACTGCCTAATCAAAACAAGTTGCCGAGTGTGTAAAGGATGTTGTTCTCAGATGGGGACCAAACCAATTTTTCTAGAACTCGTGCACTGTCCACGGCCTACAGCGTTTTTATTTCAAAACACAGTTAAAAAAAATGTGTTCCCTCCCAACCCCTAATAAATATTAGTTTTAGTTCCCTGTTGTGCTACCAATGAGTTCGTTGTTGTGATATTGTTGGCAGGTTTGGTCCCAAAGCCTGAAAACCCCTTAACCGGCTGTGGCTGTTGGTGGTGGTCTGGGGCCCTTTAGGGCCCAAGCCTGGGATAAAGAGACTCTCTTCCCCTCTCCCCTCTTTGTGGCCCTGGCAAGCACATAAGTAAATATATGCAGTGGAAATATAGTTTGGCAGAAAAATGACGTGCAAATTGTTTCTTACTCTTTCGCGATAGATTTCACACAAATTATCCATACTTTAAAGTGGCAATATCACGTATTGAAAATCGCAAGAAATTATTCTGATGCCATCTAGCAGCATTGATATCTTTAACCATTCCAGTTGCTTCCAGGTGATAGTGACTTTAATATGCACACTTGAGGAAGTTGGGTTGAATGGATGTGTCACTAATGCCTATGGAAGTAAATGAATTAGTGCATAAAAAGCTACTAGGAAAAGCACGTTAGCACAATTAGAGTGAACTCGTAAACCAACAGGAATACCGGCTGAGAAATTATCACGTGATGAGGTAGGACTAAAATAAAATTCTTTATTACGTGGTGGTGCAGAGAGTCGTCAAGTTGGATACTGTAATCCGTTCGTATGGTGAAACAGTGTCTTAATCCTGTTCAACACTCTTGCCTCCTTCATAATGGAGTTCTGTATAATCTCCTGGTTGACACCGAAAAAAAACATGTGTGAGTAGGCCAGAGTAACTCAGCCCCACATTCCGACGCCAACTCGTTCTCGAACCCACGCTTGTAATGACATCATAATTATTCTTTGCTATTCATCAACCGATTTCTTCCAAACATACCCACACGAGGTTATGGTGATTAATGCCATTGAACAGTAATGATATCATATCAAGTCTGCGGTCGAGATCGAGTCAGCGCTTGTAATACGGGGCCTTGGAGTCCTGAAATTAGGCCAGAATAGGATGCAGCACTAAAACACATTATTATCATACATTAATATACAATTAATATACAAATACTCGCCCACCAATATTTCTCCATTTATAGTGTTGATATCTGGACCAAAATGGCTGCCACTATCAATATACACTCAAATCGAGTTTAAAAAAGCATCTATATCTCTTTTAGATTTTGTTGTTGCTGTTATAGTTTGTTTAACAGTGTTATAAAATTTTATTAGTAGCTAAGAGACTGGTCATTATTCATCTCCGGGGAGGGAAGAAATTGGGGAATCTTGGATTTTTTGTAATCCTTTCGAGGGGCAGGGTATACATTTTTTAGGACCGTCAAGGAGTGGGAGGGGGGTGAGAGTTAGGAAAAACGCTGACCAAACTGGGGGAAAAAGTCATATTTGGACCTCGAAAATGATAGCTTACTTTCAGCAGTCCAAATTTCTGAAAACGGCATAGTTTCTGGGTCCCAGACCCTCTCCCCTACGTACAAGTTTTTACAAGATTTTTAACGTTAAAAATAGTTCTTTAAAACTACTTTATAAAAAAAAACGTTTTGCACCATAAATGGGGTATTTTTCATGTTACACATGTTGGTGTTGTGAAGGGCATGGACATGCAGACTCGAACTGTCTTAGTAGTGTCATGTTGCATCCCTTATATTAGAAGTTAATTTACCATTAGGAACCATTAATATCGGTTAGGTTTAACGAACACTTATTTAATGTTTTCAAGAACATGCAATTGGGAACCTGTTGAGGCGAAATGCTATAAATAAATCATCTACACATAACCTAAAAAGGCATATGCGGTTTTTTTTTTTGGGGGGGGGCGGGGAATCAGAATATTTTTGCATTTCGGTCAGAGGGGGAAGAGAGCGTTTTTTTTTTCAGGGTCATCGAAAATTTGGATATCACATTTTTAATTCGTTCGGCCATCCCTAGATCTAAATAATGACCGGTCCCTAAAATGATGATAATAACACTGTAGGGTTGTTCGTGTTTTTTTTTTAACATATGTTAAATGAGGTTTAATTATTATTTCAGATTCGACGACGAAAGCGACGGAGCGCCTTTGTTTGCCCAGTCCCCCTACCGACAACGAGGAGAGATGCGCTGAGACGCTCTACCAAACGAAAAAAGTCTTTATGTGTTTTTGCGAAGGAGATTTATGCAACAGTGCTAATACGAATCAACACACTTCCTACTGGACACTTACAACTGTTTTATTTTTATCAGTACTTATACAAAATATTGCTATTTTTATTTGACTTAGGAAATACCCTTTATTTGATAAATAAATTTATTGAAGTAATTTTTGAGTAAGAATGTTTTGGCACAATTATTAAAAACTGAGGTATTAAATTGGCTAATATTTCACCTGTGAGTTTTTTTTTTGTCATTTCCGTACTTCGATGTCGTTTGGTCTTGCTATTCTTGTGTCCGTGTTTTTATTATACAGGGTGAGTTAAAAGCATGGATCCAGTGGATTTAGCAGCCACATGATTTGGTTAACGAATCGATCATTGGTCACCATGGAGGGAGCCACGTTTTGAGACCCCCTCGCCCTGCCCCCTTAAATAAATTTTCCACTTCCGGTTCCTTTAGGAATAGGGCATTGGTGCCAATCTGAGATGTGCGTGGGCAGTCAATTCATGGTGAATGCAGAAAACAGCATGTAAATCGGTCCACACTAGCCCGAGCTATGTCCAAAACACATAAGTACAAATGTTGGCTTTATTCCATAAAATAATATCTTGAGCAGTTGTTTCAATTGGCTGATTGCATGCAACAAGTACTGTAGGGAATAGCAAAATTAACGAAATTGATAAGGGACTAAGGGTGGGTGGGGGGGGGGGAACTAAGGGTAGGGCAAGCACACGTTTGTGTAGGTGATTGTAGCAAACGAATTGATGTTCGACCTTGAAACGCATGGCGAGGTTCGAACATGTTTCAACAAATTTGCTATCTGACATATAAACATACGGTCTACGTCAACAAGTGAGTGGTGCTTTACTTCCCGAGAATTAGTGATCAAGAAAAAAAGTCATTTTATGGACACTTAGGGCACTAAGTATCCTCCACCACCCTAAAATAAAGTATCCACTTCTGGTCTTTTAGGTCGAATACAAGTGTTGTATATGCACTACAAAAATGTGCAAAGCATGTGCTAGCCGAATTTCATTACGTTACGTTTGCAATTCTCTACTGTAATTTACATGCTATTAACCAATTCACACAACTGCTCATGACATTATTTTATCCAATAAAGCCAACATTTGTACTAATTTGTTTTGGTCATAGCTCGTGCTATTCTGGACCGATTTAAATGTGGTTTTCTGCATTCACCATGAACTGACTGACCGCTCATCTCAAATTAGGACCAATGCCGTCTTTCTAAAGGAATCGGAAGTGGAAAGTTTATTTAAGGGGGCAGGGTGGGGAGGGGGCACCCCTGGATGATTTTAAAACGTGGCTCCCTCCGTGGTGACCGACGATTGAAGGTTGTTTGATGGCTAAACCAAATCATGCGGCTGCCAAATCCACTGGGTCTATACTTTTGACTCGCCCTGTATGCTGGGTTTGGTCAGTTGTCATGCCTACAATTTTACCAACAGGAAACGACGTTTGTGGTGCTACACCGAAATGCGGATGCAAAAAAGCACATTTCTGATATTTATGTCATTTCTGATATTTTTGGTCAACATAAAAATGTTGATAAAAAAGTGCGTGAATCACTATTACAAAAAAGGGGCCAGGTTCACTTGCATAAAAACTAACGTACCGATAATTAATGTTCGATATTAAAAATATTTTGCAATAGGCAATGCCTTAAAAATTAAATTTAAAATCCTTCATTTCAGCCATTTGAATCGTTTAAAGGTCACCAAAAAAAAAAAATAAATAAATAAAAGAGATTATTTTGAAATTACTGGCTTACAGCCTGAGACCTGTAAATTTAGTTATAGTGTGTTATGATAACTTTACACATGACGGGGGCATCGTTTTGTGGTCTTCACCAACTACAAAAAAATTTTTTGAAGATACAATATATACGACGTTGTGTTTCCTAATTACGTTTTCCCTCTACCTCTCAAAAAATCTTAAAACTGACGCCACAACTCCGCCCCCTCCCCCCCCCCCCATCTTCACATGCGCGAATTACTACTTCTCCCTCTTCTACGAATCCACTATTTTGTTTCAGATACCGCAGTGTTCCTGTATTGGTTAGTCCACGTGAAACCTTACTGCTGTATTCAACCATTAGACATTTAAATAAAATTAAATCTACAGCCCAACTTTCAAAATTATTGTAAGAATAATATAGGGTATAACGTAGGCTAATTATTTGCCTGCTGTTGTGGCTAAATTTTTCATGATTCTTCCGGTCGAGTCGTCTCTTTTCCGTTCACCCTATTGATGATCTGTGCACCACTTTTCAAGATTTCATATTCAAGATTGGTATTTCATTTTTATTTTCAACGACATTTCTAGGGTTTCAAGATGTCGCGCGAACCCTGAATTACTTAATCTGTAGGTCTGCACTAAGCATACGAAGACTGTGGTTTTTACGATTTTTCAGCGATGTCGTTTAGCCAACTATAGAATGCACCAATCTGACCTGTCGTGGTAATAACTGTAAAAACATGTGAATACAGCAGTTATTTCACGTGGACTAAACAGTGCACGAACACTGCGGTGTATGAAACCATATTAGTAAAGTTTATTTGTGTTCCTTTAATGTCTTGACTTCGCATCAGTTAAGCCTTACCTTAAACATCAAACGAGTTCGTTTTTATTTTCTAATTTAGTTTACATAATAACATTTCCCCTTCTAATAACATTCTAAACTTAGTATTAGCTCCTTTTTTCTATTCTTTACTAATTCCTTTGATTATTTCTACGACGATATGCTTCTTACATTATTTACGACGTACTTCTGCCCCAATTATGTATTCATCTATCCCTCCCCCCCTAAAATGAAAAGCATGAAACAATTTTATTTCTCCAGTATTGTTTCTACCACCCCTTTCATTCTCAAAACATTTCTTTCGGCCCCTACCATGATTGGAGGTTTCCCGGATCGAATCCCAAGGTTGGCACCTTCCTTTGCCAGATATTTCTTCTTTTCTAAAAAGTTTGGTAATGTTGAGCCGGTTCATCCAAATAAGCTTTAAATTTCTTCGGCTGACTTAAGGATCAACAACAACAAAAAAAAAAAATACGTGACGATTCTGTCACCTTTTATTTCCTTCCCGTTTGGTATTGTGGAAGTTTTTCACACATTTCTCGACTTTTTTATGTAGTATATTGGTATCTTTGAACAATGCCAGACGGCTGAGATAAAATTTTTACTTATAAATTTTAACTCGGAAAAAGGCCTCTCGTAGTTCAAAACATTTTGATGACGAAATATTACGTATGCGGATATTGGTATTAATAAACAAAATAATAATGTTATGTGTGTCAGTATCTGGATACGAACTAAACCCAGAAAACGTAAGCAATTAAGTAATAGTTATTGGTTAAAATCGGGCAGTTATCGATTTTCAACACACGGCTGCGATTATTGGCCGGCTCGAGTATGCAAATAGGTCGAGGGCGGAACCCAAGACCTATTTGCATACTCGAGCCGGGCAATAATCGCAGCCATG
>JAHWFP010170851.1:8924-19780 GCA_023313725.1 Lithobius niger
GGGGGGGGTGGGGGTTGAGGCTTAATGGCGCGTCGACAACTTGGTCATTAGCGCCAACCTCAGTCACAGTGCAGTGGTCCGGGTTGCCACTGCACCACACATTACAGAGATGTTATTCAAACCCCTAATCTAAATCTTGTCAGCCATTAAGGCTCCAGCATAGAGTTATATACAATAATACTACGTCGTGTCACTTCTCTATTGACGCGCTATGCCTCGCGTAAGATGAAAACGGTAATATTCACTGTTTCCTTTTGAGGAGGGGGAGGGGGTGAGACTTATCTCCCCTACCAACCGCAGTGGGGGGATCCAGCGTGTTTCCCTACTTTTTCATTTGCGATGTATCTAACTGGTGTACATTTGGTAGATTTATTTCCGAAATTCAATAATGTCCCTTATCGACTATACTTTGGAGGTTTGACGTTCTCTCAGCCTATTAAGCCACACCACCAGAAGGGAAGAGGAACAATTTTGCAAAGTAATTCCAGTCAGAAATTCCTATGGGATCTTTTCCATGCCACAGTTGACATGAGCACAATGTACCCCAGAGCAGGGCCCTTCTCTACCCGGAGATACAAGGGGTGATTGAAGTGTGGTTGAAACCCGCGGGACCTCCGACATACTATAGTCATGCTCACCATCAGTTCACCTTGCCCCATAATTACCGACTACACTAAAAGCTTCCGTGGTGCAAAACGCTGAAGTCCGTCCATGACTTTCCTACGGAAAAGGATATAGTGTTTATTTCCGAAAAGGATATAGTGTTTATTTCCGGGATTCAGTTCGGCCATTCCGTCATGCTTTGCCCACCCTGTATGCCTGAACCAGAAGTTCCCGTGCAGTCTGCTGTCGAACGAGTCACCGTGCTTACTTTTACGGAAAACGGACGTTAAAAATTACGCTGTGAGGGTTTTTACCTATACAATTTAATACGTGCAAAAAAAACATCTGCTGTGCTGCTATTAGTGCAAGCAAACATCGTGAAGTAGCGTCGAAACATTCCAAAGCAAAAAAAGGATTTTCTTTTTCCCCCACCGCCTTTTTTTTCCCTTAAAAAACCCCCCCCCCCCCCCCCCCCCCCTGCGGTGATCGGAGATTTCTCGGTTCGCATCCCTGGGTTTGCCCTTATCTGTACTGGACTTTACTTTTTTTCTTCAAAAACGTCTAGAAAGGTTCATAATTGAGCTGGTTAATCTGCACGAGCATTAGTTTGCTTCGAAGGACTTAAGGCTCCAAGAAATTTATTTAAAAAAAAAAAAAACAACCCACGAGGCTGAAAAAAGCAAAACCAACGGTCCACTATCCGGGATGCGTAGATCTGTATTCTCTCTTATAAAGCAAAGAGCAAAACAACCTCTGAACAGTGAAAATCATAAACTAGAAATAACGTAGTACAATAATAAGCCACCTTTATAGTGTGCGCGGCGTATCTTGAGTCCTGCACGTATTTTGTGATCGGCTACGTCTTCCTGGAGGTGGCGGCTTTGATCGACGGTCGCCATTGTTATTGTAACTATTTTGGATATCAACAAGGTACTCGGCTACCAAAAACGTACAATCGATTATTTGTGTTCATTCTGGAGCGAACTCAAGATGGGCTGCGGAAACTATATGCACTTAACGTTTCGTAAGAGTGGCATGACACGGATTTAAACTGGCAACCCGATTCGTCCCAAGATCACTGATTTAGCGACTTTATCGCTATGGCCGCTTATCCACTGACATACAGATGACTCACTGAACCAGTTATTAAGGTCACAGCAGTGGCCAGGGCTCCATTCGACTTGCAATACTTGCAGCCATATAGCATAGCCATAGTGTATGATTTTCGCTGCTTGGCTGGTTGTCCTCGTTTCTTTATATTATTTACAGCTATTTGTACATATTATTTTGTATTTAACCCTTGGTTAAGCCTTTGTATTTATTGGTCCTCCTGCTCATTGCCTATAAACTGCTGTTACCTTAATAACGGGCTCAGTGAGTAATCTTTATGCCAGTGGACGAGCGGTCATGGCGATAAGCGCCGGTGCACACGTGCGTTTTTTGGACGCACGTCGACGCTGCGGCGCCGCTGCGGTGACGCAGCCAATCAATGCACACGTGCGTTTTATTAACGCGCGTTGACGCTGCGGCGCCGCTGCGGTGACGTATGTGCGCGTTCGGTTTCTGAACCTCGTGTACAAAAAATTATAGTTTGAAACCAATGAGACGATATTGCTTTTTTCGCCTACCTCGTGAACAAAAAAATTATATTTTCAAACCAATGCGACGAATTTTGGTACATTGATGTACTAATTTGAGACGTACTAGGGGAATATGTTATACATCCTTTGCAGATTAACTAAAAAATTCGGATAAGTTCTTTAATTACTTCCCAATGAGTCTTCAATCATTTCTGCAACAACATTTCATATTTCAGGATAGTTCTTTACTCCCCCAATGAACAATTCCATGTCTATTTCTTCGAAATTGGACGCCATTTTCGGTAACGCTTTTGCGTTAAACGACGGACGTGTGCACCGCTCAAGTCACCCAAGTTATACTCAGAGACGCAATTGCGTTTTTTTAACGCTGCGGTACCGCTGCGTTGACGGGAGGAATTGCGGTGCAAAACGACCGCACGAGCGACGGGCGGTAACGCTACGTCGACGCAGGTACGTGTGCAGTACCCAACAGATGGCACGTAAACCAAACCGCAAATGCGGTACCGCACGTGTGCACCGGTACTTAAGGCGCTAAATCAGTGATCTGGAGACGAATTGGGTTACCAGTTCGAATCCGGGTCATGCCACCCCCGACGAAACTTAAGTGCATAAAGGTGGCTTAGTGTACTACGTTATTTCTAGTGGATGATTTTCCGCTGTTTGGCTTGTTTTCCCTCTTTCCCGTATATAATATACAGCGATTTGTATATAGTTATGTATTTATTCTCTCTTGATCAGGAAAATCCCAAGTGCCTGCCAAACATCTTTTATTTTAGATTTCTGATTGCTGGTGCTTTATTTGGACAAAGCTGTGCTTGAGACCGTTGCTGTTGTGCCTTTACCAGAAAATCGTTAGCGTTAACTGCCAGTCACAGGAATGGGCGTTTTGTGCGAAGGAAAGTAATATAAAGCAAGTGAATGACATACAAAATGCGGGAAATGAAGCCAGCTTGGCTAGTTCAAGTTACAAATGCAAAATGCGAACGTGTTTCCCTTTGTGCTTAAATGTCAGACTTGCTAAGTAAGAAACTGAAGCATTTCAATACGGCCGCCGTCTTTCACTCAAAAGGTCACAGGTTCAATACCCCACTCAGACAATTTGACAGTTTAAGTACACGGTGTCCATAAATTACTGCCTTAATAGCAAACGGCTATAAAAATTAAACAATTTAAGCAATCGTAATGCGGTTCCGTCCATTGAAAATACTATCTCAAAAATTGTCACTCAAACACTAATACACTAATTAACACTATCAAAATTAACAGTTTTTAGCAATCGTATTGCGGCTCCGTCCATCGGAAACACCATCTCAAAAATTTTCACTTAAAAAAATAACCACTAACACACTAATCAACGTGGTCATCGTGGCTGAGTCTGGCTGAGTTGTGAGAGAGCTCAGCTTGGTTGCTGGAGGTTTGCGGATCTGGTCGAACCCCTGGAAAGGGGACCTTGGCAAAGTCCCCGCCAGGACTGCCGGCCAGGGTAGCGTGAGAGGCTACCATGCTCCTTCAGCGGCTATGGGATGTATTCTGGCTAATTCTGGACAATCCTTCGGTACCAACGATGATCGGACTCCCGGGTCGAATCCCCGGGCTGGCACCTCCCTTTACCAGATTTCTTCTTCTCTAAAAAAATCTGGTAATGTCCAAAATTGAGCCGGTTCAGCCATACAAGCATTAATTGCTTCGGCTGACGTAAGGCTCGTCAAACTTTAAAAAAAAAAAAAAAACAGTATAAAAATCAATAATTTAGGCAATCGTAATGCAGTTCCGTCCATCGGAAGTACTATCTCAAAATGTTTCACTAAAAAAAATTAACACTAAGACATTAATTTCCACTATACAAATTAACAATTTAAGCAACCGTAATGCCGTTCTGAATTGCCATCTGAAATACCACTGCACTCAAAAATTTTCACTCAAAAAAAAATTAACACTAATATCAGTATTCACGTGCGGCTCGTCCACCGGAAAGACCATCTCAAAAAATTGTGATTAAAAAAAAATTAACACTAATACTCTACCAACGTGCGCTCCAGTTGCCCACACAATTGTACATGACAATACAGAAGTTGTACACAATACACAGAATATGTTCCCAGTTTCCATTTCATGCCAATTATTGTGAAGCAGTATTGTGAAGCCCGTTTCAAGCATTGGGAGCTTCACAGAACGGATAGCCTCTGTGATTTTTCCGTGCAGTCCGTTACCCCAACATTTTTTGTGTGTGGGGGGAGGGGGTGTAATGGCCCAAGTGTGCAAAACTATGTGCCGGACTGAACGGTGCCGCGTGCAAGAATTACGGAAGCTGTTAGTTCCGTAACCTGTAATGTTTAACGATACTACGGGACCCTAAACGATCATTTTGATTGTTTTACATTGTTTTAACCATTGTAATTAGGGAACAATGCCACTCAG
This sequence comes from Lithobius niger, assembly GCA_023313725.1. Classification (NCBI taxonomy): domain Eukaryota; kingdom Metazoa; phylum Arthropoda; class Chilopoda; order Lithobiomorpha; family Lithobiidae; genus Lithobius; species Lithobius niger. The sequence continues at coordinate 13,547 of JAHWFP010170851.1, forward strand.
CAAACTCCAGATCCATTCTTCGTGCACGTGTTATGTCTTTGCTAAAAAGTGGATTGTTGTGTTAAGTTTGGGAGTTTTTCACATGTATTTTGATTTGCAGAGCGTAAGGCTTCGGGCCATGGCTCTTAATAAATGATCGAAAGAATCCGTGTTTCAGCTAAACGGATAAACCAAAGTAAGCCACGTTGTTAATTTCGAGGCCTCGAAATTGGCAGCTAGAAACGATAGAATGGCGTATTTATTTCGTAAATGCAGGCTTTCAGAGCTGAGTTGAATTGTTTCAAAGTGGCCAGCAACAATGCAGGTTAGAGTGAGCATGTAGCGTTCAGGCTTGTAAGCTCAATAGAGATAGTGTATGTATGTATGCAGCCATGCATGCATAAACAATGCATGCATAAACAATGCATGCATAAACAATGCATGCATAAACAATGCATGCATAAACAATGCATGCATAAACAATGCATGCATAAACCTTTGTAGCACGACGCCATAGCCGCCACGCCAAAAACGGCGCCAAAAAACGTCAAGTGTGCCGTAAAAAGGGGATTATATGATTGAAGTTACACTTTACTTGTTAAAAGGTACGCGGATAAAAATTGATGATTTTTAATTGAAATAATCAAATGTACAATTGAGAAAATTGCATCTGTTTAAGTGCTGTTGTGCTTTACGAATCATATATTTAAAACTTAAAGCACAACAGCACTGATGCAATTTTCTCAATTGTACATTTGATTATTTCAATTAAAAATCATCAATTTTTATCCGTATACCTTTTAAAAAGTAAAGTGTAACTTCAATCATATAACCCCCTTTTTTACGGCACACTTGACGTTTTTGTAAGTAATCATACATGGGCTGTGAGTTGTAACATTTGCGTTCAGGGTCCAGTGTCAGCGGTTCACCTCCCTATCGGAATCCATCCACTGAACCGTGGTACATTTTGTATTATTGTTATTATTATTATTGTGTGCGCCGCTTATCTTAAATCCTGGAAGTATTTTACGAGCGGCTACGTCTTCTTGGAGGGGGCGGCTTTAATCGACGGCCGCCATTGTTTTTTTTAACCATCTTGGATATCAACAAGGCACTCTGCTGCCAAAAACGTACAATCGATTATCTGTGTTCGTTCTGCGGCCGCAAGTTAAGTTAGATAGGCCGCAAGTTAAGTTAATAATGCTGTTACGTGAATGTTCTCTCTAGTGTATACCTGCAGTCACTGAGGCTTCTGCATAATCATTTTCTATTGACAAACCTTACCGTTGTTAAAATGTGCAACGGCCGTTGGAGAGATCCGGTATAGAAATAAAAACCCCAGTAATTGCAGGAGGACACTGGTCGGCAGAAGAAGCAGCTCTGTTTGCCAACAAAAAATAGTAAACAACTACGGAAAAGATCAAAGGGGAAAAAAATATGATCGCGAGTCGAAGAAGGAGTCGAGTTTAAAAAGAGTTCGAAATTAATTAAATGTGGATATTGGGGAAAGGTTAGTCGTAGCTTAAAAGTTAATTAAACGCTTTGCTGAACAACCACGTTTCCGTTCCACGAGGGTAACAGGAACAGGAATCTGAGAAATGCCATTTCCACTCAGTCGTCGAACGTGCACCTGATTTCCGGTTGTCGCAAAGATTTCAATCGTTCGAACTGAACTTGTATGCACTTTTTTTTTTAACGTGCCGCGTCTGCGATCAATGCGTCCGTCCCACCCAGCAACGAAGTATTCGTAGCCTGATTTGACAATATTCGTACACAGCTCAGTATGTTAGGCACCGCGCCCCTGGTGCAAACACTGAGTCTACCATTTCTATCAATAAGTAACAGTTATACCACCCCTGGCGAACAGCATCGGATCACCCAAAGGACCATATCCCGCAGATGGCCAATCCACGAGAACTTGTCAAGTTGACGTCGAGGCCGAAGGCCGAAATGTCATCGAGACGTAGTTCGAGCGGATTGGCCATGTAAGGGATATCGGCCATCGGCTCATAACTCTGATACAGTTCGCCCCGGGTGGCATAACTATTTTAGCGCACGGTCCCTAACTTTCGAACTGAAAAATAAAATTGTTGGGGTAAAATGGAAAGTTTGCCTTCATAGCGGTGTTGTTTATGCAAATACAACATTGCATTGTTTTTGCATTGTTTTGCATTGTTTTTGCAAACTTTGTCGTTACGTTTGCATAATTTTGTATTGATGCAGTCGGGTTTGCAGCTGATACCATTTCCGAGGGGGGGGGGGTTTATTCAGTGGACTGATGTCTATTATCGTGTTACACGTGACGGAAACTTCATCATGTAAAATAACGTCGTTCATGGATGTGACATAACCCCATTTTACTGTGCAGGGCAAACATATCATCACACTTTAGTGGGGCGATATGAATATCACTTACTATAAAGTTTGGTGATATGGGCTGTTATCGCTGATCGTTTTTAGCATTGTGAAAGTTAGGGACTGGGCTATAAGTGTTTATTAGTTTCTTCCGTTTTCTTTATTTTATTCAGAAATGCACTAGCCATTTTCATAAATTAACTAGGATCAGTACTCGGCTTCGCCCGAAATTTCGTTTCCTTGTATCGACTTGAGTTTTGGTAAAAATTGTTACGTCTACTTTGTTGGTAGTCGGTTTGCCTGACCATTTTGATTCCTTAATTCTGGTTAATTGATGGTGAGAGGAGGGCACACTAGGCGAAAGTGTAGATTTATTCCAGGAAAAAACACGGAATGAGGCACCTCCATCACTGAGAAAACTTGTGACGACTGGAGACCACAGAAAAAGTAACTCTATACATTCACAACAAATAAACTACTCGACACCTTTTTTGCATTAACGATGCTATTGATTAGGTTGGTAAATAATGGCTTTTGTCGCCAAGTACTTCATCGGCCTCTTAAAAGCCACGAATTTATAAAATGAACGGCACTTATTTGCTTGATAACGGGAGAAACGTCGCAGTTATAATGTTTTTATCTTGTTCACCTGTTGGCTATCTACTCCTCAGTTCGATTTAGGTGCTTTACCCCGACTTCATCAATGTACACATGCCATAAACAGTAATATCTACTCCTCAATTCGACTTATGTGCTTTACCCCGACTTCATCAATGTACACATGTCATAAACAGTAACTATCTGCTCCTCAATTCGACTTAGGTGCTTTACCACGACTTCATCAATGTACACATGTCATAAACAGTAACTATCTACTCCTCAATTCGACTTAGGTGCTTTACCACGACTTCATCAATGTATACATGTCATACATTACCCTTGATGTCATAAACGGGCTGTTTGTGACATTTATACATTGATTAAGTTGGTGGTAAAACACCTACAGCGAATTGAGGAGTAGGTAGCCAACAGGTGCACAAGATAAAAACATTAAAACTGCTACGTTTCTTCACGTAATCCAGCAAAAAAGTCTGTTAGCGACTGCTTAAAAGACAGTCCTTTAATAAAATACTTTCGTGTCACCACACTCCAACAACACGGAACACGTAACAGAACTCAAATTTGAAAAAAAAAGATCCCCGGCTGTGTCGGAACTGACGTAAAGTGCAGGGAAGAAGTGATGTGCTGGGTTGCTGTCTGGATATTTATGGGGGTTTCTGTAGTGGGATAATTTTGAAATTTCAAGGTTACGTAGCGTATTAGAAAAAATAAAATATGAATGCGTATTCGAAAAATTTTTTTTATTAACTGGCATAAGATGGTTGTCAATGTGAGGACGCTGTTTTGTCATCCCATAACGCCCAAATATATAACGGGCATGTCAGTATGACTGAGCGGTAGGACTTCGGCCTTTGGTTTCAAAGGTCGTGGGTTTGATTCCCCGCTCAGGCAGTACGACATTTAAGTCCAAATGGAAACATAAAAAGGTTTCATCCGTATTTATTTAACAACAATTATTGAGCCCATTTGGCTTTCAGTCCTGTTCATAAACAAATATGTAACGCCCAAGGTAACTCCTTAGTACAATACCGTATAAAGACAGGGCACACCCGGAACTTTACAATACTCGTGTTATTTCATTTCAAGAAAATCAATATTAAGGCAAACTGAAGTTGGAAACCCTTTGTGTCCTGACACAGCTTCCTCCTGTTTACGGGCAAAATTGGAATTAGACTAATGGGCCTTTTATATCATCACGGTGGGAACTTTTCCTATGAACAGGGATGATGTCGACACACTTCCACATAGAAGGAGAATTATCGGCGTCGATCACGGATTGAAAAATCATTTTAAGTAGTGCAATGTTTCTGAATAGTAGGGTGAATGCGATCAGGACTTGGACATTTACTTGGATGATGAAGACTAACGAGGATATTGTAAATATCCACTTCGTCGTCGATCAAAATAATATCAACATTTTTGCACTGCACGTGACAGGAATCATAATCCACATCAGCGATATCATTTTCCTGTTCAAAGCCGTTACTAGAGATAGCAATTTCGGTTGTAAGGTGCTACGGAAGTGGGCGACAAGTCTCGAGACATGGCCAATTCTTATTCACTCTTTATATATACTGCATAGCTAGGTGACTATGCACACAGGATCACATGTTAGGCATCGGTAACAAGGTTTCCACTTGTACCTACCCTCGTTTAGCTCCGGAGTTCCAACTTGCAGGTTGCAACTCCTAAAACCAACTGCGGAGTCCCGCTCCATCCTGGCCTTTTATACCCGCTGGAGGAGGGATGCACGCCAAGAATTTCCGTCACGTGACTGGCTTACTGCATTGATCCGGTTCCAAATGGTTGAGCAATTGAGCTCGCTCGCTACGGAGCTGTTGGCGTTCGGCCAATTCCCGTGTTTAGTCGTCACTTGGGGAGACGTGCAGCAGCTAACGTTAACGGCAAAGCGCACCGCGAAGTGTTAGCTTCGTGTTTCGTCATATCGTGCATGTAATAAGCCGTTACACGGTAACCGGTACCGAAATTTATCACTGGGCTGAAATAGTTCAAGAAACATTTGTTTAAGATGTTATTAGATCAAAACCCTATGAGCCTAGCATTGCTGTTTAGCATTATGAGCTAACACTGACAACTTTTCTTATTTTGTTGCATTGTTTTCTAGTACTCGTACATTTATTTCTCTTTTTTTTTATTAATCTGTTCTTAGACGTGCTTTGTTTGATTTTGGAAACCCTATTTTCTTCATTAATTACTGTTAATTTTATTCATATTTTTAAGATGCTTCGCTTTTTTTTTTGTTCGAACCTTATCCACACGTAACGAGAGGATCTATTGTGTGCGCGGTGCATCTTGAGTCCTGCAAGTATTTTGTGCTCGGCTACGTCTTCCTGGATGGGGTGGCTTTAATCGATGGCCGCCATTGTTTTTGTAACCATCTTGGATATCAACAAGGCACTCTGCTACTGAAAACGTACAATCGATTATCTGTGTTCGTTTTGCGGAAAACTCAAAGAGAGGCCGCGGACACTATACATCTTGTAAACTGTACTCAAAATAAATTCAACTAATATTTAATGTATTTGGCCCGAAACGTTGCGTCGTATTCTGTACTTCTGAACGCCGTTTGCAGTGATTTAAGTGTTGTTATTTGAAAGACGTTCATGAACCAGAAATTTTAAATGGAATAAAAAAGTGACAGTTTTATGCTTGATCACCAGGTGATTTCAGTCTACACTTTGAAACACCTTTTATTTTAATTTTTTTTTAATAATAGGAATTTGTACGAAATTGGTTCGTCGTTTGAAACACGCGATGGAGTCAAGGTTATACGTGTAATAGTTTTCTTAATTTTTTATTAACTTTTCAGGAATTCCGTCTCTCGTCTTGTTAAAGTCAGTCCAATAAGGAGGGAAGCCGGCACGTAATTGATCGGTGGTGCAAGTCTTTAATTAAGTTACAATCGCGACGAAGCAGGAAATAAAAATAATGAAAATAAAAAATAAAAGTTAAAAACGTTAAAAAAAATAGCTAGGTTGGAAAAATCTGCTTGACGCCAAAGGCTTCGGTTTTCGGCAATGCACGTCGAAAATTCCTTACACCACCAGTTCGCTTCTTTTAATTTGTTATTGTGCCGTATCGAAATTTTATTTTTATATATTTTTTTTTACATGCTGTAATTAAAAGACGTTCGTCCAACGGGTTGACGTAGAAGTCGTGTGATTAAAATGAATAACAAGTACTTTAGAGACTGAAAACACACGAGGATGGAGCTCGAGCTCTACCTCCAGAACGAAGTGGCAGGTTGGAGGGGGGGGG
>JAHWFP010170851.1:19880-31458 GCA_023313725.1 Lithobius niger
ATTGCCAAAAAGAAGGGGGGGGGGGATGGGTATGCGATCGTGTATCACGTGCCTAAATGAAGCTGTAAATTAATCCCGGAGGCGATATAAAATCAGGGCTTTCGAAATGCAAGTTAAAATCCTAAAGTAACTGCCGTATTGTTTGTTCATGGTATTTTTTTAGTGTTTTTTGTATGATAATGGTACAATACGCAGCAGTGTGTTTGAAAATAAATTTATATGACAAAGCTTAATTCTATAACTGAATAGGTCATCACTAAATGTAATAGAAACAGCTAGAATAGAATAGAAATTGATTTACATGTAAAAAACAAGAGGCAAAATTCCCGAAACACTAACGACCTGTTTTATACAGGGAAGAAACACAATGTACACTAATATACCCAAAATCTATACGACCATCAAGAAAAATTATAAATTAATAGGCTGTACAGCACGGCTGTGACGTTATGCTAACACAACGCCATGCTAAATTTCAATAAGTTTAATCCCGTTAACCGTAACCGGAATTGTACGTCATCGCAAAAAGTGTGGGCTATCAAGTTACCCCACACTTTTGCCAATAACCCACAATTTTGATACTTCCGAATCACGTGACCGGGAGCGCAAACACCAACGACCAAAGACAGCGTCCAAAAACGTTAACACAATAAAAACGTACAAAAGGAATTACTTAACTTGCCGGAATATCCTGTGTGAAATCCTATCCCTGCTAAGTCACACAGGTCTGGCCCATACCTAAGTTTATCCACTCCGTCTAACCACCACCTCCACCCCCACCCCCTACAAACGAAAATGGAATGACCTTCATTCATACCGATATACCTCTTACCCGCTTATTTCTTGAAACAATTCTCAAACTACAAACGTACAAAAAGACTTACTTACCTTGCCGGAATGTTCTGCATGGGAATCCTTCTATCCCTACTGCCTCACATATCAAAGTTTATTCACGCCTAACATTCTGCTCCAAAAACTTGAGCTTACCAGCCAAAGGACGCTTCCGTTTAACGCATCCCCCCCATCCCCCTCTACAAACTAAAATGGAATGCCCTTCATTCATATCGATACACTGATTACCGTGTATCTTGACAATTTTCACAAACACAAAATAAAAAATAACACAAAAACGTTTAAATTAAATACGAGTTTGCTTGACGTCCCAACCGTGGTGTAAGTTAGTTTTGTTGGTGAGAAAGTCAGGGTTACCGGGTATTATGCCATGTCTGCGATGATTAGCCCTCGAGTGGGCAAACCCATCTCGTGTTGCGCACTCTGTTGCAAATCATGTATGTTGCCAATGTTTATTGGGGCTAATGGCCAATTAAGTCTTTATCTGTTTAATCTGTCATAGGTTAAATTATCAATGACTTGTTATTTCATTTCCGGTTCCTGAAATGAACCTTCGAGAAAATTCCATTTCCCATAATGCCCTTGCTACTTCGCGGTTGTCAGGGGTAACCAAACCGCATAAAAGCAGCGGCCCGACCATGGAAAATCAGAAAGCCTTCGGGCCAGCCACCCGGCTGGTCCTCCTCGACCCCTGCTAGGAGCTTCTGGTTAGGGGAATTTCTGGCTACTAAGCCTTTAGTAGGCCTGTTTTTACGGAACCCTTAGTTAGGGTAGCTTCCCTGGTTAGGCCCAAAGTATGCTCCTTTCTTTCAGTCCCAAACCTAAAGTTCTGACCCTAACATCCCCAATCAGTCTAGACCTCTCTCTCCCACTTCGCTAGCTTTTTTCGTCACACTCGACGGACCTGCCCTCTCTTGGGCCGGGCCAATCATCGCAGCCGTGATATAATGCTCGGCAACCGAGATTTTATAACCAATAACTCTTTCATAAAACAAAAGCCATGTAATTCAGCACTTTTACAGCAGACACCAACACAACTGATTTGAATTTGAAGCGTCGTAGATGTATCTCAATTCACTCATCTTTACACGGGCCAGCTTCTAGTATTTGTCATGTCTTCGTTAACGCATGCTGCTATTGTGTGCGCGGCGTATCTTGAGTCCTGTAAGTATTTTGTGATCGGCTACGTCTTCCTGGATGGGGTGGCTCTAATCGATGGCCGCCATTGTTTTTGTAACCATCTTGGATATCGACAAGGCACTCTGCTACTGAAAACGTACAATCGATTATCTGTGTTCGTTCTGCGGAGAACTCAAGATATATAGGCCACGGACACTAATAAATTGTCCACATATTTTAGCTATGATGACTCGCTTGTTGCGTTTTGACCACGTTTACATGACCACTTGAGAGCAGTTCCGAGTCATGGAAATTTGTTACGGAAGGAGTATATCAACTTTGGGCCACGAATGAAGGAATCACGAGAAATGCCTGTTTATGGAATCATTACTTTTTTACGTATATGCATACCGCTCGTGTTAAATTGTAACTTTGACTAATTTTGCGCACACGGCAAGCGTTTACGCGATTTATGGATTTCCGCGACCCAAATTTTGCTTTTTGACTCTGCATGCTGCTACCAGCTAAGCGTCTGGCGTGGCTACCGTGGCGCCTCCTGAACCCAGGGGTACCATCATCGAAACCCACGCTGCTTCTTCGTCGTATACGAGGCGAAATCCAGTTTGCTGCGATGTCAGGTTCATGCGCTGATTTGTGCTGGCGGTGGGGGTGGGGGGTATTGGGGAGGAGGAGGGTAGGGGACAGATGAGATGAATAAATTATGCAAAACAAGTTTTCTAATTCTCCAGGTTACCTAACGTCTTCTTTCGTTTTGAAGCGTCGACCAGGCGCCAAGGAAATGGAGCTGCTGTCTTTTGCCGCAGAAACAAGTCCTGAATTAAATATTGACTCTTAATTGAAACATGACACATTGGCACGAACTAAAAGTTTTAGAGCACTGCCCCCCTTTTCTCTCGCCTCTCGTGCCAAAATTCGTGGAGCCGGCTAGGGTCTTGCCTTCTTTTATTCTATTTTTCCATTTTATCTCATTAAAAAAAATTGCAATACCTGCACTGGCTGACATTTGGAAATGTGCTGGTCTAAGTGACGTTTTGTTCCGTGTGAAACTTTGGCGAGTTTCAAAAATCTGTAATTTGTTGAAGGTGCGATGCAAAACTTGTGAATTTTTAAGGTTGTATTTTGGCTCCCATCCCGAATAAAAATTTGTAGCGGTTTGCAACATTTACATTGTTTTGACTAAAGAAGCACAACTTCCGCTGTTCTTCCAGGGAAGTTCGCCAATTTTCAGTGAAGGAAGCAACGCCATTTAAACTGCTTACACTTTGGCTGTGAATAAATGACGCAAGCTGTGGATAGGGTTACGTCCCGTTTTACCAAATCCCGTTTCGCCGAATCCCGTTCACGAAATTTTAGGCACACGAAACATTTAAAACATTTAAACACGAACATTTACAACATTATAATTGTCAGACATTTATAGACAAACACCCATGACAAACGCCTCTTTAACTTTTGCAATGTTAAATTTTTGAAGAATATTTTGATTCTGCGAAACAGGATTCTGCAAAACGGGAATTCCCGTTTGGGAAAGGGTAACCATCACGTGTATAACTAACTATTCTTTAAAGAGAACTTTGGCATTGACGTAGTGACGACCAAGCATTCTAAACAATATTTCAAGTACACGTTTTACTGCCTGTATTGCCAGTTTTCAAAACGCGAATAAATCAGTTGGTCTTATTCTACCACTTTTAGTTTCTGTTAAATGTTTGCCTTTTAAAGCCCCATAACATAGAAATAAGGTGTATTTCGTGTAAGATGTAAAATTTTGTTAAATTCGTTTTGGCGAACGGGATTTGGCGAAAAACGGGATTGGCCGTTGACGGTTAAGCTGTTAATCTGCTTTTTTTTGGGGGGGGGGCAAAATTGGATTTGGCGAACGGGAGTTCACCGTGGATAGTCTACCATTGAATTGACTGAAGTGAAAAAGCAATTGTACACACGATCGATGTGTAAATCTGAAAAGTGTACAACATGTAAAACGTGCTATTTCGAGCCATCTCCAACTCATCTTCAAGAGCAAATAAAAATACGTAAAAAAACAAGTTTGCTAAGTCATTAAAAAGAAAGAACCCACAAAGTCCATTTCTACCAACTGGTTTGGAGAGAAGTCAAGTCGAAACAAATAAAAAAAATACAGCCAAATGAAGGGACATGGAATGTGCAGTAGGCTAGCACAAGTCGAAGTGAGAGAGGACGGCCTGTACTGGCTTTTGTGTGGTTAGTTGCGAAATGAGGAAACTGTACACTTTTTTAGTAGATCAATATATTCTTTATATTTATTTTATGTAGTGCAGTGGTTACTTACTCAATTTAGAAACCATCTGTATTGCCATCCACTCTCCATCTGTATATAACTACTTACTAACTAACGTAAATAAATGTAAAGAAAATGTCAATCTACTAAAAAAAATGTAGTTTCCTCACGTCGCTACCAGAGTCATCTCAATATCTTACAAGACTTACATTATAAACCAAAGTCTCATAGCTGAAATGAAGCAACCGCAACGACGACCCCCGGAAGGGGAACAATGAAAACGTGCGAATGTGTCAATTCTTTGGCATGAAGTTGAAACTGGGACGTTGTTGCCCTGAAAAGAAGTTGAAATTGGCACATTGTTGCCTCGACTAACAATTTGCTCTAACACTTATCCTTCTAACTAAACACCGTGGTAACCTCAAGGGCAAGTATTACATGACGTCATGCGTCATGACGTCATGACGTCGTACGTCGAATTAATGAGGTTGTGCCCAAAAAAAAAACGGATGACGGCTAATCGGTTCAGCGACATCTCCTTAATGACCAGACACATTTGTTCAATTCTGATCCGACGAAATTCAAGTATGTGGGTGGGCCACTTGCACTGTGCAAGTACAAGTGGTGCCCTACAGAATAAGAAATCTCAAGAAATCCAGAGCTAACCTCTAACGAGATCCTTCAGCGAAAAACCGTCGTCCGATAGTATACGATCTATGGATGACGTCAGCCCAACGTCAGCGTAAAGGTGTGCCCTCATACGAAAAATTGCCGCTGACAAATTGCCGCTTTGCTGTTAATTATTGCGCTAGCTCGCTGCTTTTCGGGTGCTATATTTTCTAGTATTTTACTACGCTTATTTGAGGTGTTGTTTCTTATTGAACGAGTAAGCAAAGCGAATGATGTCCTGTTTTTACAGTGGCGGACTGGCCAGAGAGGGAAGGGCGGGATATTCCTCCTGGCCTCAAATTCTCAGATTAAAATAAAAAAATCCGTAACAGGAAGACTCACACAAGTTTTATTGATTCGATATTAGTTTTACCAACAGATTTAAAATTACAAATAATAGTAATAAAAAAAAATCATTATAAAACACTAGTAAAATAAGTTTTTTTGTATTGAGTAGGCCTACATGTATCATTTCATACTGTTTCTCGAGCTCAATGCAAATCTTTCTCGAAAACAGAGTTCGAGTTAGAAGAAAACATTCTTCCCCCCCTTCCTTACTTGGGCGGTGATACAAATTTGCGAGGGGTAAAAGGGTGGGCCCATCAATGGTTCGACCCATCACGACCCAGTTTTTTTTCTGTTTTGTTTTGTTTTGTTTTTCGCCAGTCCTAATTGACATTTTTCAAAACATGGGGCTCTGGACCATTGGGTAAAATTTTCCTGGTGACTTTTGACCACGTCAGTCCTCCTGTCTCCTTGTCTGTCTGTTGATCACTACCGCAGTTACGGCCAAAAGCATGAACAGATCACGAACAAAATTTGGTGTATGTATTCCTTGAAGTAAGGCTGAATGAATTTAGTTATTCTGTAATTAGTTTTCATCATTATTTTTCGTATATAGGCGTATTATCAAAACAATGGCTAAATAGTTAATTTTCTATGAGCAGTCCAGATTCTTCCTCTACGCTGCCGTATGGTAAGTGAAGGCAGGTTAATTTGGATATCTTCCACTTACTGCAAACGTACATTTCAAGCATATAGTAACAAACATTCCAATGATTGTTATAAATAAACTTAATACATAAAAAAAAATTAAGCTGTAAAGCTTAACAAAAAATGGCCACAAGAAATTGCAGTGTTATATTGCAGTGTCAATGTGGACTTTGTCACAATTTTCGTATGATTATTTTAACGTTTGTTAATACACCTAAAAAGTGTAAATAAATTTAAAGTAGCCTCACGTACCCTCAGCGCAATACGATTTCGCCTACTCCCCTCCCCTCAACCTCCAAATTAACTGTTAAATTTACTGAAAATGTGGTGTTCGCAGATTTAAAAAATGTAAAAGCCTGATGAACAAGATCAAAGGGGACGGAAAACTGTAAAACAACGAAATTTTCAGTTTGTTTTTTGTAACAAAACAATATCAGCGTCTGATGAAAACTTATCTGGTCAGTGATTGCATCCTCGCACACAAGATTCTGGCTCATTTGCCGTATAGCAGTACTAGCAAAAGTTAGGAGACAATTTTTTTTTAAATATAACATGCAATATAGTAGATATTCTTCAGTACACCACGCATTCAGATTTTTTAGTGTCCTGTTGGTATGTCTGCCGTTCCAACTGCATACGTCAATTGCAGATTTTTTTTTTATTCTACCATATGACACGTCGAATTACTAATGCAGTGTAGTGCATCCTTGTTTATTTATTACAGCTTTGGCTTCTGTGTCCAGGACCAGTTCTGCCTGGTAGAAGTGGACTTTGTGGGTTCCTTCTTTTTAATGACTTAGCAAATTGGTTTATTTTAATTTCTTTTTATTTGCTCTTCAAAATGAGTCGGATCTGACTCGAAACGTCGAGCACGTTTTATAATGTTGTGTACTTTTTAGGTTTACATATTGATCGAATCAGGCAACAGCGCTTACTTTTATCGAAGTACACAATCAGCATTAAAAACTAGCCTTGTGAGAATAATAATAATAATAATACTTTTATTGCTTATAAAATCTCGAAGTCCATCCGGACTTCTGTGAGAAGCAAACATTATACACAAACAAATAAATAAATACATAAATACAACAATGTATACACTTTGTAATAAATAATGCATTCCTGAACAATATTTTACAAAACCTATATTAAGAGATAAAATACTATTCTTCATCAACATAATGTAATTATTTATAACAAATTTCGTAATAATTACAAAGTTAAATTACGTCATTCAACTAACTTAAACCGTAATGTAACAAAAATATTTTTAGTTGTGGTTTTAAATGCATGATGCTAAAATGAATTAACATTTTATCCGATAATTGGTTAAAAATCACAGGCACATAATATTGTTTATTCCTTCTACCGTATTTATTTATCCATCGCGGTACTTTAAATTTATTTGTTGGTCTTCTTAAGCGTTCACATTTTGCTGAATTGTAGTATAATTGAATAATAATAATAATATAATAATATTTTTATTGCTTGAACGTGCTCGAAGTAATAATAATAATACTAATACTAATAATAATAATATTAATAATAATAATAATAATAATGATAATGTTTATTTGCCAGACAACAGCAAAAGGGTACAGGTGGGTACAACCACTTACACCTGCCCACAAATTAATATACACGGTCATAAAAATTATACAATAGGAAGAGTAGGTATACAGAGCAATCTTGTTGGCAGTTAAATTATATCAAAAAGACAGTAAATCACATTTGTTTAGCCTTGTCTTGAAGCAATGAATGGATGGGGCCATAACAACATCACCAGGCAATGCATTCCACATGTCTATCACTCGGTTTGCAAAGAAGTACTTACTGCAATATTATTTTAGTCTAAATGATTTTTTAATAAGTTGCAAAGGATGACCCTTCGTTCTACCCTCATTTATAATTTCAAAAAATTTGAAGGGTTGTGATTCAATAAACCGTGTAGTAGACAATATGTAAATGCCAAGTTTGCTTTTTGCCCGCCGTAATTCTAACGACTCCATTATTGAGCATTTTTAATCTTGTCTCATATAGGACTTCTCACGAAATCCAGGAAGGGATTTAGTGTATTTTCGCTGGACTATTTCGATACAAGATATACAAGAATATAAGATACTCATCTGAGAAAGAATGAAAAGACAACTGCCGTGACTGGAGATCGAACCAACGACTTTTCGTTTACTACACGCGTGTCAACAGAAGTACTGGATGGCGTATTAGGGATTTGAAAAACCCCCATGGACGAAAAATTAAGGAATGGGGCTGGAAACCAACTAAACTACGACAATGGTTCAGATTTAATGAATACCATGGTTTGTTCGCCCGCCATTCGTTAACATCAAGTTTAAATGAATGATAAATCACAACGTCATCTTCCTAAATAAATTAAGGTAAAATGAATAATTAAATGGGGTCAAGTTAGAGGGTGAAATATTGGTTAAATTACAAGCAGTTGCCAGGGTAGCAGTCAGGAATTGGAAGAAGAATAGCTTGGTCTTGGCAACCAGTGTTAATCCGCAGGTTGTCAAGGGGGGGGGGGTGTCACTGGGGGAATTGAGGCTTAATGGCGCATCGACAGTTAGGTCATTAGCACCAACTTCAGTCACAGTGCAGTGATCCTGGATGCCACTGTGCCACACATTACTGGTTGTCAAGAGCCAGTTAGCAGTAGACTACAGCAAATACATCAAGTGTGTTAAGGTACAACTGTTGGATACAAGGATATCGACTGGTAATACGAAATCAAATATAGACGACATTGTTCGTAAAGACTTGATTAAAATCAGTGCATTGTTCTGTAGTCCAGCATATGAATGCGTAAGCCTGGTGCAACATTTAGATAGTGCCCCCGATGCCATTGTGACTACCCGGGGCTAATGACTTACACGGCAAAGGTCCATGTTGGTCCCAGTCCGTGTTGCGCAATGATGCCCCGGGCCCCATATTGTTTACGGTGGACACACGCAGACGTCCTACAACTGCGATGCGGTGACGGGCCCCTGGCTCCAAGAGGCGTAGGTTAGAAGCCGTTTCCACTGCGTAGCGCTCTTCCCTATCAGTGGTGCAGAGCATGCACGTCAAACTAGCTCTTTCTCACACACACACTCGGCATGTGGCGCGTGGAGGAAACAGCTTGTCTGCAAACCTTCGTATCGCCCCGGGCATGGCCATCAAACTCTCCGGCTCGACCTACACCTACATTAAGCAAGTAGACAAAATGGCCGCCATGAGTGGCCAGTTACAATTCTTCGAGGTCTGTCCGGGAATTGGCCACCAAATCGCATCGGTGAATTTTTGTATACGGTGAGTCACTCCATGTACTTCCAAATAGCGGCAACTGACAAAAGCTTAGTAATTCACTTACTGAATCCCAGTAATCACCCGGAAAATGGCTTACACGTACAAATAAATAAATTTCCTTTTAGCCCTGCCGCAAAGCTATTAAATTTCTGGGCTGCACGCAGCTCGTCAGTAATTAGCAACATGTTCGTTTATCCAGAAAGTGTTTCAAGGAAGAGTTACAGCAGCATTCTTTGGTAATGAAGATGTTGGTTGACAGAAAGCGGCAACAAGACAAATCAATCGCATCAGCGGAGCTTTCGGTGGCCATATTGTTCAACCCATAGTCGCGTATGATATTTCTCATTCAAGATCCGGCCGGTACTGTAGTGTAGAGCCATGACCCGGGTTAACTTTTTGTCGAATAAGCTCCATGAATCGTCTAACAATCACAGAGTTATTTGAACACGTAGTGCGCTGCCACTGCCCAACTTTTCTCAGTGGGGACCAGATGACAAGTGAAACACAAACAAGGGACGGAAAGCAACTCGTTTCCTGTGCTTCACCCAGAAATAAAGGCAAGCAGAAAAACAGTAAATCACAAGTCAAATGATTAAACGAAGTATGTTAACAGTCATCTGCAAATTCTCTCCTTTTCATAGGTTTCTTTCCTTTCTTTCTCAAATCAATACATCTTCTGTTAACGTGAGGTAGTCTTTAATGTGCTGTCTTCTTCGGTTAACAGTCTACCTTATTTCTATTATCAGCAGTTTACCTCGGAACACCCCAATAAATATTAGCAGGTTACTGCTGCTCATTCGTTATCCTTATATAGCAGTACAGTGATGGCTAATAATTTACTGATAATTTACTGCTAATTGCCGGACTGAAAGCCAAGTGGACAACGGAGATAGGTTTGCATCTGTCTTTATCTAGAAGCGCGCTAGCTCCTCGCCCATCCAGTTCATATAATTGGCAGCAAGTTCAGATTATTTGCTTTCAATGGTGTCCAATTTTTGGTATCAACTGTGCAAAGTCAAGTCCGTGTACACACGTATAGTCAGTCTACCATGTGTGGATGCGCAGAGGACGAAATTGGTGTTCCCCTGTAAGGGTTGAGTTTTGCAAGGAGGATGACGTCGTGGTAATAATAAAATAAAGCAGGTTTAATCCATGTTATTAAGCGGACGAAAAAGAAGCGAGATTAGAACAAATAAAATAGAGTAGTGAGTCCGTCAGGCGTATTTCAAACACAAGGAGCCCCTGGGTAGTATCAGGGGGGGGGGGGGGGGGGGAGAATAATAATGAAACTGACAAAATCTACTTTATTCATGTTATTGCCACAACTCCATCTTCTCAGCAGACCATAAGCAAACCAAGGAAGTGCCAATTGAGTTCTGCGATCGCCCTCCTGTGCAAATATAACTAGCACTGGAAAAGTTTAAGACAAAAATATAGCCAATAAGTGCACAAGTAAAACAATAAAACATGACGTTTCGGGGTGTATGCACCCCTTTATCAAGTGTGGATATCAGCTCAAAGGCTTCGTACAAAAATCAAAGAACAAACAAATTTTTAAAAATTTTTAAAATGTTCGAAAACAAGAACCTATGCATTGCTAGCCGAAACAGCAAATACAATAGGAAGCCCAGCAAAACGGCCTCTTCCCCTGCGAGTGCAACTTAGAAGTAAGGGCGCGTTTATTCAAATCAACTCGCCTTTGCATTCTCGCAGCTAGAAGTTAGAAATCATCTAAAACTCCAACATGGCGGCGGTTTTAGATCTGTCGGTTGGCAACGAAAACAGTCAATAATGTGAACTCCGACAGCTGAGAAAATAATTTCGGCAGGTGGAATTCTTTACCTTCAGTGGCGTAACTAGGGTTTTGTACTGAGGAACCAACACTAGCAATTTTGCCGAATTGTTTTGAGGGAGAAACCAACAAGAGCAGGAGGTCTGGGGGAGCGCTGTGAGCACGTTGGAAACGTTTTTGCGAAATCAGTTTTGTTCACTGCAATACGTATAAAAAAATTAGTAATATAAATCTTTCACTTTTTTTCGTAACTAAATACTTATTTTTTTAAACACTCCTGATGATTTGCTAGAAATTTTAATAATAATAATAGGTTTATTCAGCAATCGGCCCGAAGTTCTGCGAGAACTTGTGTGTGCCGGATTACAACATAAAATATGCAAGGACATTGTGCGAGGAAAAAAAAAAACAGAAATATGGTGTTTAAGTAGTGAGACATTTTGAAAGCAAGGCAGGAACATATGGTTAGACATTACACTTGAAACTGATAACACCACTAAAAATCAGCACAATGCTAACAATGCTAACAATATCAAAAACATTAACAAAATCAGGGTCATATCAGGAAC
>JAHWFP010170852.1:0-25315 GCA_023313725.1 Lithobius niger
AAACATCAAATATCTCGTAGCTTTTAATTTTAATTTTTGGCTAAAAATATTATACTATTACAGTTGATTTTAGTTACTCTCCATTCTTTGCCCTTAAACTGATCAGAACGAAAATACAGAGTTTTTATTCATTTTGCTCAGCGTAAAAGTGTTGTAATTACGTGTTGCGGTGTTAGATGCCCTTTGCTGCTTAATTAATATCTTAAATGGTATCAATGACTATTGTGTAATGTCAGTTTTAACCAGTTGTTTAAGTTGTGACCATTTTAACCATTTCACATTGTAAAAAATGACCATTTTAACGTTGCTTGATTTTGGTTTTGTACATAAATGGTAGCAATGATTATTGTGTATTGTGAGTTGGACCAGTTGTGCCCTTCTAACCAGCTTCGTTTTACTCTGATCACGGTTTTAGAAGTTACAAACAAAAATATTTTTGGATAACAGTTTCGACTCAAATATTGAATTTTGGTGAACTTTCAGTGCTGCAATATTTGAAGAATTTTTTTTAGGAATTTCTTCCAAACATTATTTCTACTACAGTTTTGCTACCCTTTGCTGCCTTTCCCATAAAATGACCATTTTAACAATGCACGATTTCGGTCTTGCACTTAAATGGTATCAATGATTATTGTGTATTGTCTGCAACAGTTGTCCATTCTATGACTTTTAAAAAATACCGCGTTTCCTGTTTGTATGGCATCGACTAAATTTTTTTATACCAGACTTATTTTTTGATGTAAGAAATATTCAAAACACCTAAAAAATTTTAAATCTGCAATGTGTAGGCCCATAATGAAGGGCTTTTAGTGTTTACAGTAAAGCTGTCTAGAATAATGGAAAGGTGCATAAGACACAAAAAATCCTAATTTCAATACCTATCTAACATGCAGAAAATGAAAATCGATCAATATGAACCAAATATACAAATTTATTTAGTATATTTTGTAATTTTATTCAGGTAATGCCTAAAAGCTTCCACATAAAAATGTCTTACATTTCAAATAATAACTGAGCAAAAAACGGCTTTGCCGTTTAGAAAAAAAAAAGAGCTCGTATCCCCATACTCACAGCCCTGAAGGTACACGAATAAAAACGGATTAGAGTTCACTCGAACCCAACGAACTATAATTTGAACTATAATTTGTGTTCATTTTGTATACGCATTTTTATCTTTCAATTTTGTAGCGTTTTGCTGTTTATGGCGTCTATTTTGTGTGTGTTTGTGGGTTTACGTTTTGCGAATTGGAGTTCAAATTATAGTACGTTGAGTTCGAGTGAACTCTAATCCGTTTTTATTCCTGTACCTTCAGGGCTGTGAATATGGGGATACGAGCTCTAATGTTTTTTTTTGTAAACGGCGAAGCCGTTTTTTCTCAGTTAAATTGTTGGATTTTTTCGCTTCCATTTTGTGTGTGTCCACTGTCCACTGATTTTTGTTTTCGAAAAAACGGAACATTAGAAATGGATACTTATGTTTAGGTTCCGCCAAAGGTTTGTCCCATGATTATTATTTGATGGCAATACATTAGCGTATTTCTTGGCTTAGAATGCGTCATCTCGATGAGTAGTTGATTCTGGATTGTTTCAGTATCGTGTCAACAATCGCGGAAACAATTCAACTGGCTTCCCAAAGCACGCATTGAAAAAGTAAATAAGTCACTCAGTCATGTCGGCCGCCCAATATTAATGCCGTAGGCCTCAAAATTTAAGACTTCGCACCCTACGATTTAAAACGTAAAGATTTAAGGAAAAATCAAGACCATTTAATTTTGGTTCTCCACAACGAGCTAGCTAACTCAAACAACGACAATGTTAGTTTCCCGGCACCCAACCATCGTTGCATCTTGTTCGAGTGAGCTATAATCCGACATTGTGCGCCTCGCCTATTGTTACCCTAATGTTATATGTTGCAGCATTGTAACATTTTGACATTGTTAGCCGCTCCGCTGCCGCCTCCGCCTCCTCCTCCTATTCAATTTTCTGAAATTCTCGTGCGCAAACGAACTCTAATAAGCACGGCCTGCCTGCCGGCCGTGCTAATGATCCTACTGTCGTATGTTAACTGAAAAAAAACTTACTTTTATAGTTGGATAAAGCGTACTAATAAGCCTATTTTTGAGATTCGAGCCCATGGACTAAATGGCCAGGCTAAGAGCGTTATTAAATTTCCTAGGGCTGAGTTACCGTTTTATGAACCATCTAAGAGTTGTTCAGTCATAGAATTAACCAGATTACCTCTTCCAGTACGCAAATGACTGGTGAATGCATGTAGTGCAAACTGACCCTTCATTTTTTAAGTAATTTTTTTGGGGGAAGGGCATGCTGCTTGTGACGGAATGCATTGCGCCAGCAACCCATGAAAGCTTGGCAGCTTGGCGTTTTATCCTTGCTTCAATGCACGTTTTGGTCCGGGATGGTGATTTTCTTTTGTTGTGGTTTGTTTTGTATAAAATTCTGTTTTTCATCCCTAGTTCTTCAAGTAGGGTGCATATGAGAAGTTTGTTCAGTTTTATAAACAGTTGATGCAATATGAAACCCAAAATTAAAAAAAAAACTAACGATGCAATCCAAACGAGAAAGCATCTCTTTCAAAGAATGTGCCTCAGTTTCAAACACCATTCATGGATTTGTTTGACACTGAGAACACACAACAAGGACCAGAACACCCCCAAGCTATTATTTCAAGCACCTTTCATGTATGATTTAAAGTGCCAAAGTTAAAATAAGACGGAACAAACTAGAAATCTGTGTTCCCCTTACCCCTCACCAAGATCTATCATTACAAATCAATGTGAAGGTTTCTTCCCAAAAGTACATCAGTTATGTGATGCATGCTCCCCATTATGCAAGCAAAATGAGACTTATCTGACAAATATTTGTTAACTTGTTTACTTTCGTCTCATACAAGTCGAATAAATCGTGTCAAACGGAAAACGTTTTAAAGATTTCTCCACATTTTTTTTTACCATTTAAAGTCGTTACGTAAAACAAGGTATTCCCTATGAGAAAAAGTTAAGAATTGACTAAAACTTGAAAGCTGCTCAGTGATGTAACACGTCTGACGTTGAATGAGTTGACTTTTAATAACATAACCTCTAACTAAGTAAAAATTTGCAGGAATACTTACCAAGTTTAGTTTTAAGCAGATGTCGTTTACAGTGAGTCTCTCCTAATTTTCAACGCTTATTTTAACACTGAACAAAACCAATTCTTGCTTCTGTTGGGCTGTTTTTTCTTTTTTTTTTTCTGTTTTTTTAGTTTTACGCTTTGAAGAGTTCTGGTACAAGCTTCTAAGATTAAATAAATGGTGGTTTGTCTCACAAGAATGCCGAAGTCTGTTAGTAATTTAATAATTCCCTTGCATTATTCTTTATTGGACTTACATACTGTATTAATTCATGCAAAGTACTGTGAAGTAGTATAAATCTGTCATTATTAAGTATATATTAAAGCGATCTCGAATAAAAATAGTTTTTTTTTCCCTATGGCCCCTTAATAATATTGTTTTTTTTTATTTATTTACAGGAAAACAGCAAGTTCAATTTTCGTAGTTCTCGGAATTCACGACAAATATAAAGTGGACCCTCCAGCCTTTAAAATATGGGTAGAAAAAATCAAGAATCATGTGAAATTTAAAATCAGTAAACCGAGTGGAGGCTTTGACATATCTGTACTGACTCTAGAGCGACAAGTGATTTTCAATGACATAATCCAACCGATATGTGTACCAAGTAAAGAAGAGAACTACGTGGGAAAAAATGCCATTGTTGCAGGTTGGGGAAGAACGACGGAAAGTAAGTTTTATTTCATATTTTCCAACAATGGTGGTCAAACATCATGGATGAGAATCGTTGCTGAATGCGGCAGAGCTCAGGCTAGTTTCCTAAAGGAGTTAGTCTGGTTTATGACGTGAATGGGAACCTATCATAGTTCTTTACCAATCAGTGCAGGCTAGGTCGGTTTGAGACTAATTCCTTCAATGCTATGGGATCTATTTTGACCTATGCAGGATATTATTTCAGTCCTCTGAAATGATCGGAGGTTTCGTGGCCCATCTATGGGTTTGCCCCTCCCTTACTAAATTTCCTTCTCCTTCTAACTTCGGAATTTGAAAAGGTTCATCTGTACTAGCATTAGTTTGTTTCAGATAGTGTAAGTTTAAAAAAATTATAAATTTAATGAATAAAATGAAATTTCTTCATTAATACCTAAAAAATATGGCTGTGCAAAATCAAATTAAAATTAAAACTAGCATATTAGTTGAATAGCGTACCAAGTCATTTGGACCTCAGTTGGAAGGAAACTGAGCAAAAAACGGCTTCGCCGTTTAGAAAAAAAAAAACATTAGAGCTCCTATCCACAAACTTACAGCCCTGAAGGTACACGAATAAAAACGGATTACAGTTCACTCGAACGCAACAAACTATAATTTGTGTTCATTTTGTGTATACATTTTTATCTTTCAGTTTTGTAGCGTTTTGCTGTTTATGGTGTCGATTTTGTGTGTGTTTGTGGGTTTACGTTTTGCGAATTGGAGTTGAAATTATAGTTCGTTGCGTTCGAGGGAACTCTAATCCGTTTTTATTCGTGTACCTTCAGGTTGTAGGTATGGGGATAGGAGCTCTAATGGTTTTTTTTCTAAACGGCGAAGCCGTTATTTGTTCAGGTAATTTGTTGGCTTTTTTCGCTTCCATTTTATATGTGTCCACTGTCCACCGATTTTTTGTTTTCGAAAAAACGGAACATTAGAAATGGATACTTATGTTTAGGTCCGTCGAAGTCCCATGATTATTATTTGATGGCAACATATTAGTATATTTCTGGATTTAGCATGCGTCATCACGATGAGTAGTCTATTCTGGATGGTTTCAGTACCGTGGCAACAATCGGGGAAACAATTCAACTGGCTTCCCGAAGCCCGCATTGAAAAAGTAAATAAGTCACTCAGTCATGTCGGCCGCCCAATTTTGAGGCAATAGGCCTCAAAATGTAAGACTTCGCACCCTACCGTTTAAAACTTGAAGATTTAAGGAAAAAATCAAGACCATTTAATTTTGGTTCTCCACAAAGAGCTAACTAACTCAAACAACGACAATGTTAGTTTCCCGGCACCCAACCATCGTTGCATCTTGTTCGAGTGAGCTATAATCCGCTATTGTATGCCTCGACTATTGTTACCCTATTGTTACATGTTGCAGCATTGTAACATTTTTACATTGTTAGCCGCTCCGTCGCCACCTCCTACTCCTGTCCAATTTTCTGAAATTCTCTGAATTTTCTGAACTCTAATAAGCACGCTCTGTCGGCCGTGCTAACACGTACATACTTGAAAGGCAGTTATTGGAGGCAGGTATTGTTGTTTCTTGGTGATCTATATGAGTATTAGAGATTTGAGTTATTAAACTCATGCTAGGTTGGCTGTGGTAGCATGGCATTGTTGTGTAGGAACAATGTGGAGGCACTAGCAGTGGTCTTGCCAGTCATGAAGTATATAATATAATAATAATATAATAATACTTTATTTCAAATTACTACAATGTAATTCTCGAAGTTACAATGAAAAAGTGCAACTTGTGTGAGTATGACATTTTCAATCCTTTTCAATCAATGTTGCATTATTCTTATTATTCTTACAGGAAGCTCGATCAATGTGGTCACAATCAAGGACAAAGCTAATAATTTATAAATTTATAGTACATGTTTTATGTTATACTTAATTCATTTGCTAATATTTTTGATAGTAAATTCTTTTTAAATTCATTTAGTGTTAAGTAATGAAGCATATTCTCTGGCAGTTGATTATATAGTTTTGGAATATACCATTCCTTTTTTCTCTTTCCATATTGATTTTTCCATGTTGGAATTTTGAATTTCTCATTTATTCCTCTTATTCTCGTTAATGCATTAGTTGATTTCTTGTATTTATTACTAAAATAATTTTTTGTTAAGATAACAAAGTTTTTTAACTCTTTTATTTTCAATATTTTGTTTTCTTTATTTTTATTTTTTATTATTGATTTGTCGGCAAACATCACTTTTACTAATTTATTTTGTGTTTTTTGCAGTTTGTTTATTAAATATTCTGGTGCATGTCCATATATTTCTAGTCCGTATCTTATATTGCTACTTATAATAATAATAATAATAATAATAATAATAATAATAATTTATTTACGATTAAGCACGAAACTGAGTAAACAGTTTGTATGTGCAGATCAATACAATTACAATTAAAATATAAACATATTTACAATTAAAATACAAATACACTTAAAACAGAAACATGTTTACAGTTTGTTATTGTGCTAACATATACTTAGATTTAAAAAATAGTATGTACAAAGAAATCTATATATATATATATATAAATTAGATTATTTTAATTCTCTGTTCATTTTCCCAGCAGCCATTCCTTTATTTTCTTTTTCATAACGTATGTTGATTTTAGGTTTCTTAAATTTTCCGGCAGTTTGTTGAACATAATAATAATAATAATAATAATAATAATAATAATAATAATAATATTAATATAATAATAATAATAATAATAATAATAATAATAATAATATATAATATAATATTATATTGGGGTATATAATATTACATTATATTTAAAATGTATCTTTATAACGTCATCAATGCATTCGACTTACTGTAATATCTGACTAGGTGACTTTAATCTATCAACTATTGACTGGGCAGACCTTACAGCAAGTGAAAAGCCACATCGTGATTTTATAATCTTATTGCCCCATTGGCTCTACACAGTGTGTCCATTTTTTCACTCGAGGAGTTAATATTCTGGATTTATTTTTTTCTGATAACGATCGTCTTACGTTGACTTACATGCGATTGAACATCTTGGCAACAGTGACCACTGTATGGTCGTATTCTATATGAATGCAAGTTCGTCCTACCTGACTCTATCTTCACCTAAACAGGGCAAGGTTATTTCCACCTAACTCAAAATAATGCCTTGCTAACATTGATTGGCCGGTACTGCTTTCTTCTTTTCTTCAAGATGTGGATTCTGTATGGAACGGCTTTCTTGAGT
The DNA here is from genome assembly GCA_023313725.1 of Lithobius niger. Classification (NCBI taxonomy): domain Eukaryota; kingdom Metazoa; phylum Arthropoda; class Chilopoda; order Lithobiomorpha; family Lithobiidae; genus Lithobius; species Lithobius niger. The sequence goes on from JAHWFP010170852.1 coordinate 7,058, forward strand.
CTCTGAAGCTTTTGGTCAATCAATGTCGTGCAAGGTGTTCACACGCTAATAACTCCTCCACTATTGACCAGCCATCGTCGAAACTTAAAGTATGGTTGCCACCAAACTAACGTGGCAACAGCTAGCCCTATCGAGTTCTCTCTAGCAACAAGCAAAGGAATGCACAAAGAAAAACGTTTAAAAGCAACAAACAAGCCACGTGACTCCTTAATTATTGAGTAAAAGTTTGGCACGCCTTCCTGCACCTAAAAACAAGCTGTAAAGATTAACGATATTAGTCTCACTAGATGGCGCCAGGAGATTTTCTTTAAAGGATTTGGCATAAACTCAGGGATGACAACTCTTTACACACTGCCAATAAATACGAAAAATGTCTATCACAGTACTCGACTGCAGTCGAACGAATGGCAAAATCGGAATGAGTTTAAGCACTTAAAGAGGGAAACTTGGTTGCCCTTTTTCGCTTATATCGTGTGAAAACTCGTACCACACGCTCTCTACCACCCTTCCTTTCCAAGGATGCCTTTGTTACTTCTGACTCGGACAGAGCGGAGCCATTAAACGATATAGTTGTGTCTAATTCGGTTATCGATAACCCAGTCACACCTCCCTGTTTAACATTGAAATCCATAAATGCACACCACTTCTTAATGTATCTTTTACCAGATCACGAGTAATCGACACACTTCACAACATGAAGCCTAAGCCAGGCAGTGGGTCCAAATGGTTTCTCCTACTTCTTCAAACAAAATGCCAATGAAATATGCGATGCTCTACTCTTTTTGTTTAAATTCTCTTTCTCCACGGGTACCATACCTGCGTTATGGAAGACAGCGAAAGTCATACCAATCATTAAAAAGGGCAATAATTACAACCCGCGAAACTACTGGCCTATTGCACTAATAGTAGTGCCGTGCAAAGCCATGGAGTCTATCATTAGGACAGACCAGTTTGGCTTTCTTCCTGGCCGCTCAATATTCAATACTGTGCAATTTCTGATTGCACTTCACCACTGGACTGAGGCGCTTGCCCTCGGTGTACCAACAGATATTGCTTATTTTGACTTCCAGAAAGCATTTGAGTCTGTTGTACACAGCAAATTAGTACACAAACTTACGATGCTCCATATTGGAGGTAATCTCCTTTAGTGGCTGACTAGTTTTTTGGTTAGCCTGTCCCAGTGTGTACAAGTGGGTACCGACACTTTCACTTCACTTCACTACCGTGTGGCATACTACACGTGGCATACTACAGGGTTCGATGCTGGGGCCGCTCCTGTTTGTTCTTTAACTGAATGATCAATTTGTTGGGCTACAGTTTGGTCATGTTTCACATATTAAATCAGCAGATGACTTGAAAGCAAGCATCCCGATCACTTCTTTCGCTGATGGCTACCAGCTTTCGGCTAGTATCGAAACTGTGTCATAGTGGTCACTCAACTGGCAGTTACCGTTACCTGCCACAAAATGCAATATGTTCCACGTTGGTATTACAAACCCCGGCTTTATTTACACTCTGTCGGGCACATCCTTCGACGGAGTATATTCCATAAATGACATGGGAGTGTGGTTCTCCAGCGACTGGAAGTAGGCAACCCACCTTCGCCTGATTTCAGCTACGTCCTACCGTAGGTTGACAATCGTTCGACGTTGCTTTACATCTGTTAGTATTGTGACCAAAATGTGGGCCAACAAGGTGTTTGTGCGGCTGAACCTTGAGTACGCGAGTCCGGTTTGGTCACCTTTACCGTTTGCAGGTTACTGACCAGCTGGAAGCCGTCCAACGCTGTTTTACTCGTTGCACCAAGCGAAGAAATGCATAATGGCATTTCTTTTAACGAAACAAACAAGCCACGACATCCTGAATTATTGAGTGAATTTGGTTCTTCCTCGTGCACCTGGGAGCAAGCTATAATGGTTAACAATATCACTGCCGCTAGATGGCGCCACGGTATTTTCGTTCGCATTTCAATCGCTGATAGTTCCACTTTACACAACTAACGGTCGAATTCCAGGGTCTCTATCTTTTAGGCTTAGCATCATAAAAGATGACTTACTTAGTCTTACAAAACTTACAGTTTGTTTCCTCTGGATACGAGCTGGATTGGAATCCTTGACTAGTAGTCATCAGAAGCCCATCCCTACTGATGCATGCCAAAGGGCCACTCGTTATGTAGACTGAATAGCAGGAAAAACGTGGCGGCTCCTCGTCGACTTTCGCTCCAATTTTTTTTTTGGTTTCAAGGAAGAAAAAAAGTGTAAAAGAGACGATGTTACAATCACATTGTCGGTGACAATAAGTATTAATGACAATAATTATTATCGTCTTACATTTTTAATCTTTCGTTACAGTTAATCAGAGTCGTTACTCCCTACACCTATTCAGTTAACAGTGATGTTAAACAATGGTAATGGCTCGGCAATGTTGGCAACGCTTTCCATTATTACAATTTACTAGTTGTAGTTGTACCCTTGCGCATGCTGCATGCTGCGCAAGTTGCCCCCCCCCCCACCCGAACATTCCTGACCCCCCTCCCCGTGCCGCATCCGTTGCACGCCCTTCCTGCACTCCCATAGTGTGGGTTCTGAATATCTTTCCCCCCTCCCTCCGGCACCCCAGGTGTTTGGTCTTTGGTTTAAATTTATCAACAAACGAAAAACCGAAAATGTGAATGGCTCCCACAAATGCCCTCCTCCCAAAATTACTTTAACCCTCAATTCCAACACTCCTGCCCCCTCCCGGATACGCATACGTGTCCTCCCACATACACTTGCACCCCCCCCCCCCCACTTCCCCGAAAACGTTTGGTGCAGCCCCGGAAAAAGTCGCATGCGTGTGTTTGACTGACGGCGAAAATAAAAAACTATCACTGAGAAATCCAGCATTCAGTAAGCAAGTAATCCCACGTTTAAGTTAATCCTTTGAAACAATTCACTTCGGTACTGTGCATTGCCCCCACACACACTTGACCTCCCGCCCCCTCTGAAAACGCTGTCCCGTGACATTTCTCCTTTGGTACAACCGGCGTCCCCCAGGGCGTGCCCCAGGGATCAGTGCTCTGTCCCATTCTTTTTTTGGTCTATGTTAACGACCTTGATATGTCGAATTTACGTCTTATGGGGCCAACGGATGACGTCAAAATCGGAACTGAAAATTTAGCCGGGGTTCCTTTCCCTGATCTTATGTCTGATATTCACATCGTACTCAACTGGTAAAACCTGTGGCAGCTGCCCCTATCCCTTTCGAAGTGCAAGTCCATGCATATCGGATCCGTACGCCCGGATTATCACTACGTGCTTGACGGAGAGTGTCTTCCTTTTGTTGAAGATTTCAGGAATCTGGGCATCTGGGTCACAGGCGACCTGAAATCTTACCTACATTGTTCGAGGGTATGTTCCTCGGCGTTTGCTAGATTGGCGATAGTAAACCGTTGCTTCACGTCCAGACATGTGCAAACTAAAGTTTGGGCATTTAAGACCTTTGTACACCCTTTGCTTGAGTATGCCACTCCGGTGTGGTCCCCGTATTTGCCAAGGATATTGACCTGGTCGAGTCCGTTCAAAGGAGATTTACTAAGGGCCTCACCGGACTTCGCAACGTCAACCATATCGAACGTCTCTCAAGAGCTGGACTTGAACTTTTGGAATTGCGACGTCTAAGATTTGATCTTATTTTGACATATAAGATATTGCGAAACTTAATCTCGATTGATCTTCCTTTTTTCGACTTGGCTCCGCGAACCTACAGCACTCGTGGCCATCCCTGGAAACTGGCAACTAGGGGATCTAGACTGAATTGTCGCAAATATTTTTTCGCAGTGCGGCTGGTTCTCATCTGGAATGCACTTCGTTCCGAGACTATCTGTATGGATTCTGTGATTGGGGTTCGTAGGGAACTGTTGACTGAGAATAAGTCTGTCTTCCTGAAGAAAGATTCTTGATCTCCCCCCCCCCATTACTTTGGCCTGGTGTCAGCGGCTCACAACCGTTCTGTGGTGTTACATTGTCCTTTTTACTTCTTCTATTATATTTTTTAAGATTGACAATTGGTTTTGGCCAAGCTTTAAACTAGGATAAAAACAAATTTTACGTTTTTTAGGTAACATTGACATTGGTACCCGGCTTCCCCAACCCCCTCCATTTGTCCTTCACGTTTGGCGATGCCATCGAGGATGATTGTGTACCTGGCAGGTCTAACCAAGGTGGTAAAGCATTCGTGACCCTAGCCTATTTCCATCAACAATCCTTTGCAGCCAAGCCAGCATTTTCATTGTATACTTTTAAACTCTAAACTTTTATAAATTTTTTAATTTTGAATTTTTTTAGTCTTAACATCGGACGGCAGTTAGCGACCACCAGGTCCTTGCCAGTCTGGTTGCGTTTGCAACAAACTTATATTATTATTACAACCCCGGAAAAGTCGGCTAAAAAAAAAACCCATCACTGAGAAATCCAGCATTCAGTACACAAGTAATTCATATTAAAGTTAATCCTTTGAAACAATTCACTTCGGTGCTACGCATTGCGAAATTGTTGCACGCAACGATTGTTGCCACCCATTTAAAAACAATTGCAACTCCTTTCTGGAAGTGAGCATTTACGAAATAAATGCGTGTTTCCATCGTATCAGACGGCCAATTTCGAGGCCTATTGGTCGATTGGTTTAAAGGTGTCTGGGTTCGTAGACACGGATTGTTTTTTTTTTTTTTTAGCTCAAACGCCGACAATGGCACATTCCACGCGACTAAAACTTTGTTGCCGCTTTGGTACCACAATAATTTGCCTGAATATGATTCAAATAGCGGTGAGAGATCTCGTAAGTGGTGCCATCTCTTCGAAGACTTTTGAAAAAGTGTTATAACCCGAACTTCTAGTCCAAGTCCATCAACAGACGGCGACATGGCATGTTTGATAAGTGGCGCCATCTGTTCGAAGACGTTGGAAAAGTGTCCTAACCAGAATTTGAAGGCGAATTCCGTCCACTTCAGACAGTGGAAAATAGGGAGTAAAATATGTGACGTAGGGGCTGTCGCTTTGAAGCCACTTCCCATTGAACCCGCCCCCCCTTGCAACAGGCCACAGGGATGGGGGATTTGTTACGTTATATTACATACTTAATAGTTACTCAAGTTTTGAAAAAGTAAACATCATACAGTTACCGGTAAATTGCTCGCTGAAAATTGCTACCCGGAAAATTGCTCACGAAAAATTGCTAGCCAAAAGAGTTGGCCTCATGAAAATTGATCGCCGGGGATTTTCCGGGGAGCATTTTTCGGCAAGCAATTTACCGGAAACTCATCATACACCTATAAAGAGGGTAATTAATGTTACCTTAACTCAACAAACAATCTAAAAAAGATAATACTACATATTTTGTTATGAGGTTATGCTATTGAAATAATAACAAAAATGAATTGGGGATATTAGTTTTAGTTAAGTTTCAGCTTGGACCCGTTGAACCATGCAAGAAACATACTTAAAAATACCTTACGTTATCACTTCAGATGTAAGGTGCATAAAATCGTCAGTTTATAGCGGAACGGCCAGATATAACCTAGACACCCCCCCTCGGGAGCACCAACCCGTTGGTTCTTGCTACATAGTCGTGAAAATAATACACGGCTCCCCCGGGGCTAGGTTGTCGAGGCATTTATTGGCGCCCCTTCCCAAGCAAGCACCATGCAGACACGGCGTAAATGGGAAGCCTAACTGAATCACACCAGTAGGGGAAATACTAGGGGGCTTAGCCCAAGGGAGGGGAGGTGGTTTTGTAACCGACAAAGGTTTGTAAAAGGAAGTATTACCGCTGGAGTAACTAATCGTGTGGATACGGTGGGAGGCAGTAGGTTTTGGGATGCTTTTAACTACTTTCCCTTTCTTCTGTTGTTTTGTAGATCCTTTAATCCCCCGCTGTTTAGAACCTACCAGATTAGAGGGAGATTTTTGTTTCTGGAGTACTGTGTTGCCCTCCTTTAAAGCGTGGACGGTACGTTGCACCAGCCTAGAATGAGATTAGTTAGGTAATTCCGGATATGCTTACCCATATGCTAGTCAACACGCACTACTTCCCGCAACGGTCATGCTGGGATGATGTTTTTGATACCTAACAGACGTACCAAAATTCCCCATTACCAGTGGTGATGTCTTAATAGTAGGATTAACTGGCGAGTAATAACAAGGGTGCACTTTTACAGTTGGTCCAAAAAACACAGTAGGTACTAAATTATTCCCAATACTTAAAGCTGCAGCTTTGGTAAAATACCTGGTGGTGGTGTTTTAGGAGAAAGGATAATAGGGTCTATAGGCGGTTGGCATGGCGTATCAAGACTGTCCACACTAGTATGTTGTGGGCTGTCATCGATAGGACTAATCCCAAGTCAAACGTTTCTGCTATCACCTTTTGTAATGTTAATTGGACTTATTTGTGTAATGTTTTCTTTCCCTCGGTTGCTAGGGTGGATTGTGCGTCCCTGGTTACAGGTACGAGACACTAGTGTCGAGGTAAAACAACATCCAGGGGTCTTTCCCCTCGATAGCCGTAGGACGGCCCTGTTTGGTTTCGTTAACGGGCCATTGCTAAGTGACGTCAACAACACTTGGTAGGCGGTTGAGTTCATGCAAATGTTATGGGCGAATTGTTGTCTTTCGCTTGCGATAACCGAGTATTGTTTCGTTTGCCAGGCAAAACGTTGCAGAAGAGGATTCTTTCCCAGCTCAGAATGCCCTCTTCACAGTGTAGATGGTATTAATAAAAGTCCGTGAGTCTCTGGGGCGCTCATCTTACGTACGTATTTGGTGAGGTCGGTGCTAGAATTGTTCCCGAATGTACAGTTGTATCACAAAATCTCTACGGGTCTACCGAGAGATGCCCTTTGGGGCGACGATGCCACTACGGGTACAGCAGATGCAGTTGGCGTTACATGCCTCGTCCCCCCAGGGTGGCAACAGTACTGAGAACAGGACTGTCAGGACTATAGTTGTTGGAGCCAGAGCGTGGTTCGTTTCTTCTCGACAGGTCTAGTAGCTTGACACGGTTATTCCAATAAAGGTAACAGATGTCGCTAGGTTCATGACAGTCACTCGATAGGCTGGATCGTACTACCCTGAAAGATTTTTTACTAAGCAAGCTGTTGGTTGAAAAAGCGTAAGCAAGGAATAAACGTTGAAGAGAATTTTACGGCCCAAGTTATTTATTAAAGGAGCCTATTGTATCTTTGGTCTACGTATTTCAACTATTGGGGTCATGAGCTCTAGTTATTACAGCCAACGTTACTTTAACTATGCTACTGACGTTCGAATTCCAGGCCCTCCATCTTGTAGGCTTAGCTTAATCATAAACGATGACTTATTTAGTCTTACAAGACTTGCAGTTTTTGTTTCCTCTGCATACGAGCTGGATTGGATTGTTTTATGGCGCTCATGGAATACCTTCTGACATCTTCATTATCTATGCAAAAGCCTTTAAATCTGTAGTACAGAGTAAATTTCTCCTTAACCTAAACCACTATGGACCTACTGCCCTGACTAAAGTATTTTCTCATGAGAAGTCACTGGGTCACCACTAGTAATACCCACTCATTCCTGCTGTCAAGAAACAGTGGTGTGCCTCAAGGGTTAGTCTTTGGGCCTCCACTATTCTGTATGCTCCTTAATGATCTAACGATTAAACCCAATGACGCCAATCTTATATGCTTGTGATGGCAAAGCACAAGGAACAATTGTGGATGAAAGTAGTTTGTTTCAACTTGTATCTGCTGTCAAGGAGCTGGTTGATGGTCTTTTGCTTGGCAACTACCTATTACACATATCAGCCAACAATGCAATGTTTTCTACATTTTAAACCAAAACCCTCTACTGGATTACTTTATGTTTACAGGTAAAATTTTGCCTCACATTAATACACTTGTAAAAACCTGGGTGTCTAATTTTGTATGGATTTAAAATCTTATTTTCACTGTACCAACATTGCTAAGACTGCAAATCAATGGGTTGCATTGGTCAGCCTATTATTTTCATCTGAAGACAAAATTATCAATGCTTTTAAGGTAGTCGTAGGGCCAGTTTTGAATACCAGCCAGGTATGGAGACCTTATCACGTATGTACTGTTGACCTGGTAGAGGGAGTCCAGAATCACTTTACTAAGTCTTTCTACGGCTGAAAAAATAAACCCTATTGTGAACGCCTGCTTCATACAGGGTTGGTCTTCATTGAATTGCGCAAATTTTGATCCGACCTCTTTTTGACATATTCTTTAATTAATAACCATGTTGAATTCGAATATTTAAAGTTCCTTGAGGTCTGAGCTGACAACACAACACGTGGTCATTGTTTTAAACTAGTTCGAAAAGGGATTTACGAAAATACTTTTTTTTACCACCGGAGTAGCACAGGTGTGGAATGGGTTGCCATCAAAGGTTGTCAGATCTGCGACCTTAGAAATTTTTAAGAAACATGTGGACAACCTAAGCCTATCTATGCCTCGTTTTAGACCTTTACAACTTAGTGTCGTGCTTTGTTTTGTTTTCTCGTGTTCAGACTGTAATTGAACATTTCCTCATTAGCGTTCAGGTTTTAGAGGAGGCGGGTAAGAAATGCGTGTGCTTGCTCGCCGTCCAGTGTCCTCGCATAGGAAATAGATGAGTGGTTACTTGTTGTGAACTTGTTAGCTTAAAACAAGTGCAACGCCTGTTTCCTCTGCCTTCCATATTTAGTCTTGTACCCTAACTTGGAGCCGGAAATAGATGATACCTATGGTTACTTGATGTGACCTTGTTAGCTTAGACAAGTGCAATGCCTGTTTCCTCTACCTTCCATATTTAGTCTTGTACCGTAAGCTGGGGCCTTAGTTGGCCCAGATTCACTGATGCTATGGTGCTTTATTATGTATTCTATGTATCCTTATCATTAAGACTGTACTTCATTCATGCTACGTACTTTCGGTTATGTCCTTGAAGATAATTGGTCAAGGCCTCATGCTTGCCTTGCTTGCTTGCCACTAAGAATAGCTAAGAGCAGAAGTGGCCCAGGGATACGATGAAATACTATAAGAAAGGCTATACTCCACCTACGGTGAGAGCTGGTGCTGCTTTGGGTATAAAACAGCACTGAGGGCCTAGTCTTGAGTTGCGCTTTTTAAATCCCATGATATTTTACCCAAAAAAGCGCCAAAATCATGGCTGTCCCATTTTCTATCGTACGTGACTTTTGATAAAACCGCATGCGATTTGAAAACGATCAAGTCGAGACTAGGGTCCCTGCAGCTCTTTAAGCTCCACTTTCGTAGGTAGTTCCTAACCAGCAACAACTTTCCTGGTAGTATGCCTCTCTGTTTCGGCATAACCTAAACCATCCTTGATCCACTGATTAACATCTTCAAAAGGAATAACTGTGTGGCACTGGAATAAACCTGAATTTTTTAAGAATTCTAGGTTCTTCCTTGGACTTGGCCAAGAGGGGATGCATAAGCAGAAATGGGTATCTAAGATATTACTGTTATTAGATAACGCCCGATTCTATCCTATCAGTAAATGCTATCTGTCTAAAGATTTACTTATTTTCTCTTTTTTGAGAGGAGCGAGTAAATTGATTATATTATTATCGTAACAAGAGGGTAAACCAAAAATTATATTGCGTGTTCTCGCTTCGTCATATCAGTTACGAGCTGTTTCTTCAATTTGCTGAAATACGACAGCTAGTTTGCTTAAATATTCTCTGGTGAACATGGCATTAGCACTATGCATTTCACGCAACTTTTTTCTTAATCCCACGTAGTTCAATATATTTGAGAGCTCATTCCTGGATGTCAAATGATCAAATATCTCGTAAGCATATGCAAGCATTTTTTGTATTTGGGTAACTTTAGTATCTACTGCTAGTATTAGCAATCCCATCGGTTTCTCATTTGTAATTTCCCATGCTGCTATTTCTTATCGTCAGTTGGTTTAATATTATTCTTCATAAACAAATTCATAAACATGGCATTAGCACTATGCATTTCACGCAACTTTTTTCTTAATCCCACATAGTTCAATATATTTGAGAGCTCATCCTTGGATGTCAAGTGATCAAATATATCATAAGCACATGCAAAATTTTTTTGTATTTGGATAACTTTAGTATCTACTACTAGTATTAGCAAACCCATCGGTTTCTCGTTTGCAATTTCCCACACTTCTAGTTTCTTTATCGTGAATTGGTTTAATATTATTCTTAATAAACAAATTCCTGATAGTGTGTTAACACTTCTACTTGAGTTGCCGAGGTGCTACAAATTCGACCCATCTTCAAATGCTGTAAATTAGAAGCTATTTTAACTGATTGCCATTTTAACACAATAGGCTACTCACTGGTTAACTACTCAAACATAAACTTCCCTTTCAATTATTCCATTGGACTTTTCTATCAGCTTAACTTCATTTAAACGCTGTTTAACTGTTCAGCTTGACTCTTCTTATATCAAATACCTTTATACTTGCCTTTTTGGGTCTTAAATCCTCTGAGTTCCATTTAAAAGTTCAAGATATTCGACCGTTGTTTATATCTTCACCGAAAAGCTTGACATGGATCCTTAATGGCGAAAAATTAGTCCCTATGCTCAAAAATCTGCCTCTTTTGACAAGGGTATTTGGGGCAAATAATTAAAATTGATGTCCCTAAACACGGTTGGTTAGTTATCCGACGATTGGCTACCATTGTTAAAGAGAATTAATCCCCGTAGATCGTTTCCAGAAATAACGTAGGACTGATCAACGAAACACCTTGGGCTTTCTTCCCATTAACTCGAATTGCAAAATGGTTTTAGTGTTATAAACTTCAAATTGGAAACCTAAATTACGACTCTCCTTCACGGTAGGAACTTTGCAGAAAAAGTGAAGTTGCCAGGGAAAAAAACATCTTCTGAGGCAGCTGTTGCTAGGATGTATGTTACAACTCGTTTCTGGAAAACCAGTTCTGGAAACTTATGTAAAACACTAGAAAGTGGAAGTTAATCTTTGCCTATGTATACAAAGATTTCAACTTCCTCTTGAGGTAGTCCAGTGATGTACCACTATGACATCACAAGTGGTGATATGTCATAATGGTGACATGTCATACATAAATTGAAATGATCAAGGTCATACGATCACTTTGCAACACATGCTAATACATCGTAGATGATAAGCCAGACGAGTAGGCGTTATTAATTAATAATATTTTGTCAACTGTAAGTAAAACTTGAAATCTTAAAAAACATATTTTGAGATCAGAAATGTAATAATGTATTGTGTTGAGGTGTGCTCATTAGCTTCTTGTGAAATTTTTATTTTAAAATATGATTTCTTTATTTATAACAGTTGTTGCATTTTCAATTTTTTTAGCAAATAGTCCTGCTAAAAGTTTGTAATTTACATGTCTGAACATAGGATTATTGGGCAGTGTGCCAGACATGTGGGCAGGAGCAAACTTGACCATACAGGTCCTGATCTCGAAAAATTACAGGAAGTATGCTATCTACAAACATAACCTGGATACTGACCATTTCATCAAATTTAGCAGTACCAGTATGCTGCACCAAGAACCAAAGGAGAAAATTCATTTAGCATTGGAATATTATTCCATAGCAACAAATTAGGTTGGAATCATGAAAGGCATAAAAAATTTTCCAGTAATGAAGGCATAGGTCGAGGTTTACAAAAATCTGCCAGTCAATATTTTATAATGCTGACATACGTCATTCCACGATTGCAGGTGAGGCTTCACCTGTTAATTTTTATTGAAATGTTTTTGTATTGTAAGTATGAACGTTTTAATGTTCCCGTAGTGATTTTGGGGTATGCGTTGATGATGTATTTCGTATTTAGCAAGCCAGCAAATTGCCGAAAATTAAATATTTTGTTTTCCTTATTCTGGTTGTAGGCTCTTGCTCTATTAGGGAGTGAAAATTTTAGTATTACTAGGATTACAGATTTGCAATCATTTGTTTAAAGCTGTCATTACTGTTATTCACGAACATATTAATGTTAAAGAATGTAATGTTTTCGATGTGTGACAACGCAAAGCAAATTGTAAATAGATAATTCTAGAGAACCGAACATTTCTAATAAAATAAAGTAACACAGAGAGGATTTGGTAGACCATGTTATTTGACCTGGTGCTACCAACTAAATAAATAAGCACAAGTGTGCAATAAAAACACAGGGTCAGGTTAACTCATTGTAAGATAAAATTGCCCTACGTGTTAGATGCAATTAAACGAAATTTACTACAAACATACATAAAAATGTACATTACCAGTAAGGAATGTCATCGTAGCAAGTTAGATACATCAACGTTTTGTTGTTTCAAAAAGGTCAAAAATCTGTCCTGCACAACCCCGGCCGGCAAAGAATTCCAAATTTGAACTACCCAGGAAAAAATACTTCCTGCAGTCAAACCTAGAACTACCTAGGAACTTAAAATGGTTACAAGTAGCTTAGAGTGACCCCACGCTCACCAGTTAACCTATAAGAATTTAGCAAATTTGGAAAAATCAAAGTTGCTGCCTCCACGCAGCAGGAATGAAGCAAAAGGCACGTCTTCCGTAAGCCTGCAAAGCGCAATGGTATCTGACCCTAAAATTGCAATCCTACCTTGGTACGCGAATCCCAAACATCCCCTAGTGTTTTAGTAAATCAGCACTGTACTGGCTCGATTAGGCTTTTGCCATAAAGAAAATGTGTGAACCAAACTGGGCTTGCGAACTCAAAAAATGGGTATAACCACGAGAGTTAAAAAGAAAAACATGGTTATAGAACACATAATTGCTTATAATTTGCGTAATTGATTTTGAAATGAAAACATTACCTAGGTTTTAATTGTGCAAAGTAGGACAAAATTATTTAGTTTTCAGTAGCAGCTGTGATAACGCCACTTTCTAACCATTTTTTCTAACTTTCCTATAATATAAAGATGGTGAATCTTCTGCAGTTCTAAGAAAGGTTGAAGTTCCAATTCGTCCTAGAGAAAATTGCAACAGTGTAGTGAATTACAACGTTTCAATATTATGTGCTTACCATGATCAAAAAAGCAAGGACGCATGCCAGGTAAATTCCTACAACTGCTATGAATTTCCTTTGATAATTTCTCTTGACCATCCAAGGTTTAGTGCATAAACCTTCGTTTTTTCCCCTTACAGTTGTGTATCACTGACTTGAGTTTGCTGCATGTGTATGTTTGCATAAAACAGTAAAATAAAGAGCACAGGCACTACCATTCTGTGTTGGTATCATTCTCTCTGTTTGCCTGTTCATTTGTATTTACGTCTCCATCATAACTTTTTAACCTGTTGTACAATTCATTTGATCGTTGACTCGATACCATTCACTGTTCTAATCACAATTCATGGAAATATTAATTCAGAAACGAAAGACTTGATTCAATTAAAACAATGACATGCACTTTCATTTGCAACGAATTAAGAAAGGCCAAAGAAAGTGAAAACAGAACGCAAATAATGCAATATTTCGACTCGTACATCGGCATCATTATCAAGAAACAAAAATATCAAAAGACGGAAATAAAATAAAAAGCTAACAAGAAAGCTAAGTCATTGCATTAAAAATATCACAAACAGATCATAGAAAATAACTAAGAAAATATTATGCATATTCATAGCATTGGTTAAAATATGTAGATGTGATTGGTGAAAACATGAAAATGACTAGTAAAGATTCCACACTCTTCGAGAACCACCCCATCATCATCATGTTTTAATCAATATTCTGAACAATTGTGACCTAATGGAGTTTATTTCTTGCAACCGATAAGGTGAGAATTTTATCCTTCATTAACGTTACATGTTTACGTCAACAAGGTGCATATGTATTAAACGAGTAAGGTATTTGTTTATGGATGACTCAGTTCCCCCCCCCCCTCCATACACACACACCCACCCAGATGAGCTGTTATGATTTGATCAACTTTGGTGATCCACTTTAGTATTTGAGTAACACATTTCTAACAACCATTTATGTTATATGTGTTAATTTAATACATGTTGGTTTAAACTTTAGTCTTCAGAGAAATCATTCCTAAAAGATTACAGTGAAAACTCGAAGGGTTATTACGCAATACAAGAGTCAGGTTTCCATAAATAGTGTGGTTACTGTAAAATATAAGAATAAGAGGGAAGGATACGGTTTTACACTATGCATTAGTCCGTTATTTTACAGTATTTATGTTGGGAATTAATCATTGGGGTTAGGCATAAGTTCAGTAAGGGTCAGCCTGGAGTATCCCAGCTAAAATAACAACTTTGAGAGCGCGTAACTCTGCTCACATGTGAATTTGTTTTATCACTAATTGAAACCTAGCGGTCGACTAGAGAATAACAGTACAGTTCATCGATTTTGACATTTGGTCTGGCCAAATCATAGGTAGAGAGAGAGAGGCAAAATAGATAACTTCTCGTCCGTATTGTTCTCGTTCTGGTGATGTGCCATTGATCTCCCGTCTCTACAAACACCACCTAAAATTTTGGGAGTAGGTTTATATAAAAGTTTTCTATGTAGACATGTGCCTTTTGCAGAATATTTCAGCTGCCTTAGAAACAGTCATTTAGAAAAAAGCCACCATGTGCCAACTAAAACAAAACTATTTTACCTATTAAAAAATAAGATCGCTTTCGTGTAACCAAGGTTATATTCCTAATGCATATAACGCATACAAAGCTAAGTCGGTGTGCATAAATTTCCTAGATATTGATTTCTTGAATACTATGCGGTACACTGACAAATCTTGCACGTTTAATGTTACTCCGTAGTAGTAGTAAAGGCAGAAGTCTGTAAGGTGAAATGTCGAATGTTCAGTGCAGGAATAGCACCTCATATTAATATTTCGGCATAGACGTGAATCCTACAGTCTCTTGCTGAATATACTACATTTCTAGCATGGCATGTGTCCCACTTGAAAAAATCGGATTTTTCAGTAAAGCGAATTACAAATGACAGCCATTGTTACAAGACAATTGTTTAACGAGTTTACATTATCGCTATCAAGAAACACGCTAGTACAAATCATCAAGAATGACCAACTCCAGCACAACTGCCTACACTCCAAAGTGATGAGGGAGAAGAAGTGGAGAGGAATGAAAGCACTGGACGCATTCCTCCCATCATTCGACACCATCTAAGGGAGTAGGTGGTTCACACACAAAATATACCTAGTTACTAGTTACAACAGTTAACAGTTATTTAAACATTTACCAAATAAAAACCTTTTGTTTTACGTTAGTCTCCAGAAAATACTTAAGTGCAGGCATAGTCAGCCCCACTTAATGGGTAATAATTTATATTAATTATTTGAATAATAACATTCAGCAATGTGACTAAATCAATGTAACCACCAAGAACCACACATTACTTGTAATTTGTGTTAGTATGAACTTTATATGGGTTTTCTTGTTTTACTTATTTTAACAATATTGTTCTTTACGTCCTGATCAGTACAGATTTTTCCATGGGCATCTTATCACTTCACTTTCTGATGATCCTCACTTGGAGAAACATCTGCAGCACATCATATGTAATCTCCTACAAAGGTGAGAGATGAAAGAGTGATAGAGCAAAGCGAGACACACATTGAAAAGGTTTACTTTACGTGGAAATCGCTCGCTTTGCTCGTTCAATCCACGCACCTCTGTGCTTCAGAAACACGTATGTTTGACACCATTTTAAAACCAAATCTATAGTTTGGGTTTTTTCATGCATCAATTCATCAATTCATTGGTTAATGCAAAACCAAATTTAAGATGTATATGTGGTGTGTTGCAAAATACGTCCTCCGTGCATCCTTTTCCAGATCATCTCTCTTCGCTCGAGGAGGTTTTCATGAACAACCTATGACGTCATGAACAAACATGAAGAGGGTTTTTTTATAAAACGAACTTTGACTTTATTTTTTAGGGTTTTTCGTATATTTGAGAGTGATAATATAAAGTTACAACGGTGAAAATAGGTCTATTAAAGCGAAATTTAATTAGCTTTCGTTTGGTCCTACTCCTATCTTTGTAGGTGCCTTGGTTCCAGAGGAGTAGAGGTACAAACACGCACGCACGCGCATCGTATGATTTTAATTATGTAGATGTCTGAAAAGTCAATTCGCAGAACAATGGAAACAAGAACAGGTGCTTACAGGTGGGCGTGGGGGGAGCAGCAAATTCCGTGCTTAAGAGATGTGTAAGATTTGAATTAGTTTTCGGCCTTTTGCAACTGTTGATCAACAGACTGTCCAAAGGCTTTTGCAGTCTATAGCAAAGGGAAAATGCAAGGTTTAAAATCCTTTTAGGCTAGGATATTTTACCAGCTTTAATCGAAATGATCAGGCACACCTTACCGTAGTCATGATGTAATTTGAACTGTGAAAATACAAGGTGAGGTAAGAACATCTCTAGTTCTGCATGTTACAGCATATTGAAGAAAATTTGTAATGTGCCTTCCAGTTGGAAAAGAATCGAACAGGATAGAGTTAGTACAGAAAAGATCCCCTCCTGTTGGAACGAAGAACTACAATCAGTTTATAATATTGTGGTTGCCCCTGCTAGAGCAGCCAATCTACTAATACAATACCCAACCTCAGGAATTAAACAGCAGGAGCAGCAGTAGCTGATAATTAAAAGTAACGTTTTTTTCATGGCTACAATTTATAGTAAAGTTGTTTTTCATTCTTCGTGTGCATGCTATGTTAATGCACATGATCACAAAACTCATCCACCCGTTGAATTTGGGCTAGTGGCTGGAGTACAGAGTTCGTCATCAATAACACCATTAAATGCAATGGACCATTTATGGCCTCTGCCTTTTCTTGATTATCAGTAATGAACTTGTCACCTGGTCGAAATGGGGGCAGGGTACGAGAAGTTCCAGTTTTTTGGCAATAAAAACGGAAAAGGGCCGAGGAACTTCCCTCCTTGATAATTACAGTCTGACATGAATTATGCCAAGCCTCAACCGAGGCAGAATACTGTTTACGGCACTCATTGTAGCAACTCAGTGTTTCTTCAGATGGCACGTTTTTGTGTTTTTTCCAAAGTTTTAATTTAGTACGGCCAAGCTTGACAATGTTGTGAGGGACATGCTGTTTCTTGGAGTGGCCGATCCGCAATCCTACAAGAGTTAACCCGATCATAAAGTAGGCCAAGAAAATGGTAACAGGCGAATATCCCCCTGGTGAAAAGCCCCCCGTCAATATCCCCCGTCAATATCCCCCGTGCGATTTCCCCCCGGAAAATATCCCTCCAATACCAATTTTCCCCCGGATAATATCCCCCCTCCCCTAAAAAAAGTACAAGCATAAAACAATATTAAATAAGTTAGGTGACGGAACGATAATCATCTTAAGGCCTTAAACTCATAACTGCTGGAAACTCACTGCTGGAAACTTGTAAACATGAAACTTTTTAAATATCAATCATGCCCAGAACACCCCTCCCCCCCTGCCCCCGCAAAAAAACAAGGAGGTTGCAAACAGATTATAGAGCTGACGATCACGTCTCTTTTCGGTTCCATGTTGTTCCTGCCCTTGCCTTTTTACTTTGTAACTATGTGTTTGACGGTTTTGAACAGTCGCAAGATGCAGCCCCTTTCCTAAATTATTTTGAGGATACTGGTCATGCATCAAGGTCGCCGTAGCATACTTACAGCATCCAGGCTTATAGGCGAGTGTACTGCATTCAAATACTGGCTGGTCGTGCACTGCAGCCTTAGCGGAAAAAGTATGCCGATTCGAATGCAAGCATACTCTCAATAGTGAATGGATACAGCACCAGAATAACCATGGACAATCTCTGGTGTGTAGCACATCCGGCACTTCCTTGTTGATTGTTGCCATCTTGATGGTTTTCGTCGTCGTTTCCATCTTCCGCATGACATTGTGCGTCAATTGGGCGATAAGTCTGTCCTCCTGTCCGGTGTTTTTCAATTTTTGCAGGAGGTACAGATGTATGACAAGATTTAGATTAGGGGTTTGAATAATATCTCTGTAATGTGTGGTGCAGTAGCAACCCGGACCACTGCACTGTGACTGAGGTTGGCGCTAATGACCAAGCTGTCGACGCGCCATTAAGCCTCAATCCCCCCCCCCCCCCACATAACAATAATATCTCATTCTCAAATGAAAAGGTATATAACAATTAATTTTGAATTATGTCTGGTGATGGGGTGGGGAGGGGGAATATTGGTTATTTTTTACATTGGTTACTTTTTTTCCAATTTCAGCTTTCCTTTCTTTTGCAGGGGGGGGGGG
>JAHWFP010170852.1:25415-49410 GCA_023313725.1 Lithobius niger
CCTCCCCTAACTTTACGGTTTATTTATTTTTGTATTGTATTAGTACTTTTTTTTGTAGGGGGGATATTTTCCAGGGGGAAATTGGTATTGGGGTATTTTCTGGAGGATATTTTCCGGAGTGGGGGTGGAATCACACGTGGGGATATTGACAGGGAATATTTTCTGGGGGGCTTTTCACCAGGGGGATATTCGCCTAGAACCCAAGAAAACAGTCCCAGGCAAGTTCAACTGTTGGGCACGTCATAAAGATTGAAGTATTCCAGTAGAAATCTGCCAAAGATGCCCTTAGCCTATCAAAATCTATTTTGCTGGTGGCATCGCCAACAGGGTGGGATTCAGAAAAGGTGCAGTGTACGTGAAAAGACACCATATTGTGATCGCTATTACCCAGGTGGTCTTCCACTGACACATCAAAAATCAACCGATCATCCTGGGAAAAGATCAGGTCAAGAATATTGTCGCCACGGGTAGGTTCGGAGACAAGCTGGTGCAGACCAAGTTGTGCTATGAGCTCCAAAAAAGCCCGATGATGTCTATTGTTGGTAGTAACGTGCCCCAATCCACAGTCGACAGATATTACAGTCACCTAGTATGATATTTGAGAATGTCGACCTAACGGCCCCATAAATAAACAAACACAATTTTCCAATTTGCAGGTCGTCAAAATTCTTTGACAAGTAGCAAAACATAAAATTAAATTTCTGGGCTGGCATTAAAATAGATATAGCCTCTGCATCCTCAGCCACCAGGCCACAGACAACCTCCAACCCCAGCTTGTACAAAACCAATAAACCCCCAGAACGAGAACGTCGATCCTGTCTTATTACACCATACTGGAGACCTCCCACCACCATAGCATTCGTAAGCCCATCATGGAGCCATGTCTCAACAACGAAAATAGGATAAAAAAATCCCCCGCCAAAAGAATCATGAGGCACCTCATATTTCTAACTAGGCTCCTAGCATTTAAAGAGATACATTTCAGATCACCAGACAACATTGGCGGCAGGTTAAGAATCGCCTGTGGGATGATATTATTCCCCGTTAGTGAATCATGTTTTCCAAAGGAGAGTGCAGAAAATTCAGTTCACGCTGAACCTGTTCTTTCCTCTACTGGTCAAGTGTAACCCGTTCCTAGCTAAAAGAGTATGGTCAGCACAAATATCACTGTCAATGGAAACAAAATTAAATTGTTTGTTCACACAGAGTTTTCTCAGAAGTACATTTGTGTGAGCAACAGCTCTATCACTCTCGTTGTTCTTCGTGCCAAACCGTGGAAAAAAACCGATCAAAGAGATCTTGGTCGGTCTTACAGATCAAATAGAGTACTTTTCTAACACGACGAAACACGGGGAGAGGCTAACTTCACAAAATTCAATCACCGTGCAGCATTCACGGGCCAGCTAGTGATAATAATATTAGGGCCTAGTAAAATCACGGTATTTTTTACTGATCATATATGAAACGAATTGGACACAACAACGAAATCGAAGATAAAAATATAAATTAACTGTTTTTAGGATGTACTAATTCATTTCCTCTTTTGGTTTTTCAGGGAGACTCTGGAGGACCAATAATGATAAAAAAATCTTACTGGGTAATCATTGGTATCGTCTCCTTTGGCATTGGTTGTGGAAGACCCGGGTCACCTGCAGTTTATACTAAAGTCGACGATTATTTAGACTGGATAAAGGCCGAATTAACAGATACTAAGTATTGTTCACATGCTTGAGTTGTGGCTTTAGAAAACTGGGTAGTCACTATTCCTGTCAAAATGTATGGTTTACGTAAACAATTACTGTACAAGATAAGTGGAGCTCGACAACACAAACACACCACATTATCCCAAAAATGGTTTCCTCTGTTATAATCAACCAACTTTGCATCCAGTTTTTGTTATGTATGCATTTCTTTTCGGATTATAAACTATCAATGGTTTCACTTGAAGTGTATCATGTCTTCTTTAAATTATTAGAAATTATTAATAATAATTCTGAATATTATTATTAATAATTTAATATTACTATAATCTATTGTAAAATCAGCATGCAATAAAGGATTCTGTTTTAATACTTCATCTATGTTTAACTCATTTAAGCAGATACTAATTGTACCTGCGCAGGAAAACCCAGCATTAATACAGTTGAGCAGAAAACTGCACACCAAATGTACAGTAAATTCTTAAAATTATTAGCTAGGAATAACGTAATGGACGAAAGAACAGTTCGAATTCCATAGGTTCTATGCTGTATGTTTGAATGATAATTACTAAAGGAACCGTATGGTACCTTACTTTGTGCGTAGACGTTGTAAATTAAACATTTTGTGTGGGTTTAAAGGAACTTGTGAATTCTTGCCTTTTCAGGCAGCACCTTTTACTCCTTTACTAAAGGGTAATAGCCGGAAAGAGGAAACATAGTGAGAGCGAGTAGTGGGAAAGTACCATAATGACGACCTGCCTAAAAAAAAGCATACCAGCTCCGGATTCAAAGAGACCTTTTCGAAGATTTGTTAATAGTATACGATCCACACTCGGGGGCAGTCTGAATGAAGAAATTTTTTCTTTACATATGCCGGTGGTACAGTACTGCCGTCAGTACTTAGCGTTTATTTGTTTTTTCCTCCTCCACTCCTTTCGGAAGCTTTCCCCTTTACTAGTCTTGTTTTTCCTATTAAAAACGTACAGTACTGTTCAAAATTGAGCCGTTCATCTATACGAGCTTAGTTTGCTTCAGGTGGCATAAAATTAAAAAGAAAATTTGAAAATTACAAGGCAATTGTATAGCTCAGAGCATTGAAAACGATACATAAACTAGTAAAGGATGCTCTTTATATGAATATCCTGCTACCAGATTAAAACGGATTTTTGTAAAAAAAAAAAAAAAAACCTCTTTCAACAGCGTAATAAAGACAAACTGTTCAATTAAATTTCTGGTTCGAGTCAATTGGAGCGTGACATCAATGCTTCTTTAGACAAGATACAAATTGCCTCATTATTATTTCGGAGATTGCGTGTGACACAGTGATGATGCATCCTTTTCAACATTTACGTAACATCAAGTGATTGTTTCTTTCAGGCCACCAAAAAGATTAAAATGCTGCATTTGTAACATTTGGTTGACCTTAAATAAATTGCTTGGCATTCACGTTAACACTCGTGCATGGGACATGCGCACATCATGGTTTAATGCATCCTCTTTGCTTTCTTTAAGGTATGTGCACGCGACAACATTGTCTCACTTTGCGGCTGTGGTATCACGAAAAATGTAAGGAGTACGACCAGATTTTTTGGACATTTTTGGTATGGGTGGCTTGTTAATTATGGTCTAGATCGAAAAAGCAACTTCATTTGCACACCTGACTCGCTTTGCCGTTACTCCGTGCTATCATCCACGAATTCGGCACGAGGCGTTCATCCTGCAAATTCAAATAGTGCTCAACAACCCCAGGGGGTGTATCCTTCTTACGAATTATACAAATGCCTTATATTGCGAATTATACTCGAATATGCCATTATCCTGCCCGCGATCACCAATTTTTTTTACCAATTGTCACGAATTATTATACGAATGCCTTATACCCCTAGAGTACGCCAGCTCAGTCTGGTCTCCGCATCATCTTAAAGACATCAGGCATATTGAGTCTGTGCAAAGATCATTTACGAAGCACCTACCAGGATTGTATAACATGCCTTATGCAAGACGTTTAGCTAAACTTGGTTTAGAGTATCTTGAGTTGCAGAGATTGCATGCTGATCTTTGTCTCACTTTCTCCATTTTGCGTGGTCTGGTCGACCTTAATCGTGGGCTTTTCTTTGTGGTCCGTGGAAATGGGTTTACCAGGGGCTATTATCTCCAGCTTACTGTATTGCCTTTTAAAAGGGATTGTAGAAGGTATTCTTTTCTAATAGTGTGGTCCGCCCTTGGAACAGCTTATCGTCAGGGGGGGGGGGGGCGGCCGCAAGCTTGCATATTTTCAGGCGAAACCTGAGGGAGGCTGATCTTGGCATGTTACTGAAGCGTTTTTAGCCTGCTTGATCATTATTTTTTCGCGTCTTCGTGTAGTATTTTTCTCTGTTCTCTACCCACCTGCCCGTTTTTTTTGTTATTCTTCTTTTCCCATTTGCTTTTTTAATTATTCTGGACAAGTGTCAGTGGCCCTAAAAAGTCCCTTCCTGATCCTTTTTCCATTCTGTATGTGGAAATAAAACTTTTATTATTATTATTTTATTATTATTATTATATGAATGCCTTATATATGCAAATTATTATACACGATCAACTGCAGCGTCGTTTGTGCACTATCGTTTATAAAATGCTACAGTCTTGTTACGTCTTCCGTGGATTTGGGTTACGAGGCGTGCATCCTGTCACCATGGAATCTGGGTTTTGTGGAGTGACTCAGTCTAATTGTCAAGCTACCTCAGCTGGTTATGTACAGCCCGGAGTCGCATTATTTTTTGTTCGTCCTAGGTTTTAATTGATATAACACGGGTGAATTAGAGTTAGTTTATCGCCGATGGCGTATGGTTAACATGTCCGAATAAGCCGTAGCCTTGCGTAAGTTTTAGTGGGCTTAAAAAAAAAGTTTTTTCGTGAAGCGTTTTTCGGGAGAAAAAATGCGACGGATGATAATTCGGAAAAATAGTCGACACCTATAAACTTGAGGCACCTATTTGTTTGTTGTTTGTTTGCCTGTTTTTTCTTACCCTCTACCACCGACTGTTTTCGACAATGAGAGGGCAGCAAAATGGAACAATGTTTTTAACTAGCCTAAGAAATATTGTTGTGTTTTGCTGCCTGCTCTGAATCGTTTTCCAGTGGGGACCGCATGTTTGTTAATCGTGTAGTAAAATTTGTGTTAAATTAGGGCTAGCTTTTTTGGCATAAACGTAAATACACGATTGCTTACGTGGAATAAATTTAAAAAAAAACACCACTGTAGCCCGACCTCGCCGAAGTGCTGATAAAACCCTCCCGTCCTAGGTTTTCTCAGGTAGTGTTCCTCGGTATAGTCTTCCCGTCCTAGACTATACTAACAGGATTAAGCTCAGCATTGGAAAAACCCCTGTGCCACGATTGTCCGCTCAGAACTCACAAGGTCCAAATCCCAAAATCGTGGCCTCTGAGCAACAGCAGGAGATTCCACAAAATGACCTTGACCTATTTTCTGAATTTGTAAAATTATGGATGCAGCTTTTACATACATACAAGCAAATGTCAGCACATCTGCACAATATCTGTAGTAGTCTACAAAACACAAACATACTTATTTTCCCCCTGATATAAAGATTTTTTCCCACCCCAACCCACAACACTATCACAAGAATAGAAGAATCTTTTACTAGCTGCAGCAAATTTGCCAACTGAGCAAAAATGTCCAACCAAAACTCACAGGCATAACAAGTTTTAATTTTCAGCACTGAAAATACTAGAATTTTGTGCTTTGAAGGGCACAGCACTGACACAGTTTAGCTGAAAGCAGCCAGAAATTCAACTAGAAATTCAACCAAAAATTCAACCAAAAATTTAAATTGTTCCACTTTATAATTAAAGTGCACCTCCCCCTGCCCAAGTAAGCCTAGAGCTGACATTTTAGGCCTAAAATTACAGCAGCAGTCAACGACTATTGACTCCATCGTTATTAGCTACACCTAGTTGTGGGGATAGTGAATCCATCGTTGGGAGTTTGACTCAAAATATAAAAAACGAAAGTGAACAGCAGGGAAACCACCCAGGTGTTTTTTTACACTGAAAATAATACAGAAATTTGAATCAAAGTAATAACTACAGTTGAAACATATATTACCATCTATTGAGAGTTTGAATAAAAATATACAAAACGAAACTGAATGCTATAGGTGAATAGCAGGGAAGCAAAACATTTATGTAGATTTACATACACATGGACATAAATCTGTCATCTGCATAATAACTTTATAGTAAATAAACACAAACACATTTGTTTTCTTCCTGAATAAAACTTAAAACTTTGTTTTCGTTGACATTAACTACATCTGTCGACTGAAGGTGTTTTTTGTTGACGTAAACAGTATTTCATAAAGTACTAAAACGTCATGTCTACTAAAAACTAAAAATAAGAGAAGCAAACCCCAGAAAGAGGTCTTTCAGTACGAGGCTCTAAAAAAGCGTCTGAAATAAAATTGCAAAATACAAAACTAGAAAAGCAGACAGAATCTGAACACTTGTGAAAGATATTCAAACCAGTCGTTGATTCGATAGTAGACCAGACCAAAATGCAGATGCTCCAGGGGAGTGATGCTTCGGCTCAGCATCAACGACAAATCACAGAGCTGTAGGCTCTGGATACTGGACAGAAGAAACATGAAAAATATCATGGGAAACGTTTAGAACATGAGAATATGAAAACCATAAAATAAAGTTGGGAATGGGAGTTAAAAAAAGATCAAATGGAAACTTGAGTGGAGGAGCTGTACAAGCCAGCTAGGCTGCATTTTCCAAGGAGGTGCTTTACTAGCTAAGGGATAGGTGATTTAGTCGAGATGATACCTTACTTGACCAGACTTGGTCGAGATGATACCTTACTTTGAACAAAATGAAAATTACAAATACTTGCTAACTGCCATCGATGTATTCTTTAAATATGCTTGGGCCGTCCCTGTGAAATCGAAGAATGCTGAGAATGTCACTGCGGCTTTTAATAAGATATTAAACACGATGTCTAGTCCCATTAAAAATGTACAAACTGGTGATGGCAAGGAATTTTGTAATAAAGATTTTGCAGCACTAACGAAACGCTACAAAATAAACCACTATTCGACAAAGTCAGAACTCAATGTGAGTGTATTAGAATGCCTTAATTGCACATTGAAAAGCATCATGTGAAACGTTTTATGCTACAAGGTAATCACAAGGGGATAGACATGATAAATAAAGATGTTAAAGATTACAACAACAGAGTTCATTCTGCCATTAAAATGAAACCTTCCGAAGTAACTAAACGCGATGAACTGGAGGTCAGAACCATACTGCTGAAAAAGGGCCCTTCCAGGAAGAAGAAGAAGCATCATTTCAAACTCGGGGATTTAGTAAGATTGACAACGGCAAAATCCATATTCGACAACGAATATTTAAAAAACTTTACCAACAAACTGTTCGAGGTAAATTAAGTTAGATAAACTCGACCAACTTGCTACAGGTTGGTCGACAAATTGGGAAGTAAAATCGAAAACACCTTTTACGAGCAAGATTTGCAGAAAACTAGCGTGCCAGATCTGTTTTTAGTCAAAAGATTCTGAAAACTAAAAACGTCGGAGGGAAAACTCGTTACCTCATCAGGTGGAAAGGCTATGACGAGCGCTTCAACAGTTGGGTGGATGAAAAGCCAGTTGTTCTAGGAAAATAAGGACAAAATTTTTTTTCCCTTCTATTATTTATATTATTAAACTGAAACCAGGATGTTGAAATTATTACTGTTCATATTATTTATATTATTAAACAGAAACATCTGGTTGGAGCAATGGAAAAAATGGACTTTACCTGTGTTTACTGTGCTCAAACGTATCGAGAAAGATTGATACAACACCTCGTAGAGGCACACAGGAATAATTACCACAGGAGTGCAATTGCTTCGAGAGAGAGTTGGGCTGTAGAAACGATCCCATCCTTTGTGAACAAGAGGGTGGAATGAAAATGGGCAAAAAAAATTTTGTCGGGAATTTTGTAATTTAATAGTGCGGCAAAGTTGTGTATTGAGCCCCTAATAAACTGTGTAAAATTTGGTTTTGATCAAATGATGATTTGATCTGCCCAAGGACCTTGAAATTTACAATTGTTTGCTGTAAACATGGTTTTATGTTTTTTTCAATTCTTTTTAATTTTTTTAATTTAATAGTGTGGAAAAGTTGAATATTGGGCCACTAATAAACTGTGCAAAATTTGGTTTTGATAAAAAGATAACTTGATCTGCCCCAAAGAACACGAAATTTACCATTTTCTGCCGTAAACACTGTTTTAGTGTTTAAATGCAAATTTAGCAAAATTGTTTCTTTTTAAAATTTTCTAATTTAATATAGCGGAAAAGTTGAGCATTGGGTCCCTAATAAACTGTGCAAAAGTTGGTTTTGATCAAATAATACCTAAATCTGCCCCAAGGAACTTGAAATTTACCTTTATTCCATAAACGTAATGCAAAAAAATTTACACAAAAATGCTAAAACCTTTTATTTCTGAATTTTGATAGCATAGAATTTACATATTAACATATTGGCATTGTTGAATAGCACACTTAATAGAAATAAATCTCTTTGAATTGCAAAAAATTATCAAGATACCAGAATGCCGTTGTGTAGTCCTGAAATTGTCCTTTTCATTTATTCAAACATTTACTTTGTTATGGTGTTTTCACTTTTTTTGATAATCGTTTTTCATATTGAAACTTGGTATTATATGTCGTGATTCTAGTCTTGCTCGTATAAAGCCATCTCTTCCAGACATTCCATATACTGAAGCAGATGCTCTCAGAAGAGTTTGATACAGCCTTCGACCGCTTGGGTGTGGCATGGAAATTATGTAAGCCATTCATATATAGGCAACGGATAGCCCACCCTCGACCATTAGCTGAAGATCTCTGTCAGAGATTCCAAATATCGTAGGTGGTTCTGTATCTTCAAGGTAAATATTCTGTAACCACTGAATAAGATCTACATAATCGGTTGCATCAACATTTTGGTGGTGGTATTTGGACGGCTCGAACTTGACTCGATCCTATTTTTGTTCTTGTTTTCATGATCCATTGCAGAATAAAAGGGACCTGATGTTCTGTCGTTCATCAGTTATTAAGCAAACGAAGATATTTTCCGTATCACCGGATCAACTACACGTTTTCCTCGTTGAAATAACGAGAGGATTTTATTGATTTCAGTAAGTGCTGTGCACCATGTTTGCCTCTCTGCTATTTAATTCTTCATTTAGCTGGACCGACCACAGGGCCTATAGTTTCAAGGAAACCAGATTGCAGATTGTGAAAAGCTATCAATTGTTTGTTTTCAGAAAACTGAAGGTAATTTTCCATGCATTGAAGCAAAGACCTACGCAATGATCAACACCATCTATTGGAATTGTGCCAAGCTGTCACAAGTTGTAATTATCTTTTAGGTTTGCAACCAAAAGGTCCTGGATAACTTTTAAAGCATTCTAGGTGACAGCAGCTAATTGTATCCCACGTCTGTATGTGGCAACTAATGAACCCGCAGACAATCTTCGCATATTGGTTGATTTATTGTTAAAGTCTATTCGCCAACTTGGTTTGAGATCAAGGCTAATCCCTCATGCAAGCATGGTGCAAAGCACTTGTTGAAATCAATAAAATTCTATTGTTACCTAACTGAAGAACTGAAGAGTGTAGTTGGTCCGGTGATACAAAGAAATGTCTTCCTTGGTCGTCTGGAAAATGTCCTCATTTTCATGATAACTGATGAACAAGAGCACATCTTGGACTACGAAGAATCATGGAAGCAAGAACTAACACAGGATCGAGGCAAGTTCAATGTTTCCAAATACCACCACTATGTTTTGATGTACCCGATTATGCAAATCTAATATATTCCATGGTAAACTTGAGAAGTTACAAGGCCACCTATGATATTTGGAATATTTGACAGAGATGGAGATCTTCAGCTAATGGTAGAGTGGGCTATCACCTATAAATGAAGATTTTACATCATTTTCATGCCACACCCAAGCGACTGAACGTTGTCTCAAAGTCATCACAGATGCATCTGATTCAACATGTGGAATGCCTGGAACAAAGGGCTTCGTACAGGCACGAGCAGAATCACGAAGTATGATGTCAAGTTTCAATACAAAAAGCGATTAGCTAATGAAGTGAAAACACCCGAACAAATTAAATGTTTGGATAAATCAAAACGACAATTTCAGAATAACTCAACGGCATTATGGTATCTCGATAAATTATTGTAGCTCAAATAAATATATTTCTAATAACTGTGCTATCCAACAATCCCAATAAATGTTAATGTATGATTTCTATGCTATCAGAATTCGGAAATAAAAGGTTTTAGCATTTTTGTGTACATTTTTTAGCATTAGGTTTATGGAAAAACAGTAAATTTCAAGGTCCTTAGGGCAGATCAAGGTATTATTTGATCAAAACCAAATTTTACACAGTTTATTAGGGACCCAATACACAACTTTTCCGCACTATTAAATTAGGAAATTTTAAAAAGAAACAATTTTCCTAAATTTCCATTTAAACACTAAAACAGTGTTTACGGCAGAAAATTGTAAATTTCATGTTGTTTGGCAGATCAAATTATCATTTTATAAAAACCAAATTTTGCACAGTTTATTAGCGGCCCAATACACAACTTTTCCGCACTATTAAATAAAAATATTTTAAAAATAAATAATTTTCAAGAATTTACATTAAAACCACGTTTACGGCAGAAACTCGCAAATTTCAAGGTCCTTGGGGCAGATCAAGGCATTATTCGATCAAAACCAAATTTTACACAGTTTATTAGGAACCCAATACACAACTTTTCTGCACTATTAAAGTACGGAATTTAAAAAAAATTTTCGTTCCACCCTAGACAAGGACTCGAGCACTGAAAGTACAAGAAAGCTGTGCAAGGTGTAGACCTATTGTACCTTTTAATGTTGATGTGAAGAGTTATAGAAGTGCTACTGTACGAGTGTCTCCGGCACTTAGTGACTCGTAGAGCTCAAATTGGTTTAGGAGTGAGTTATGTTCGAAATGGCCAAGAAGTACGAACTGAATTTTAGTCCCGTTACACTCCAATCTATAATCAATTCGATATTCCCAAGTTACTGGACGCAGCTTATAAGAAAATTCAACATTCCATCAACGAATTCGCCAAAAGAGGAAGTGTTTGGGTGATAAACCACTCCTACGAACTCACAATCAGAGTAGCAAAAATCGACCAGCTCAGACCGGGCTTTTACATTTCTCTGCCTACAAAATTAAAAAAAGAAGTGCAAGTGCGTAGTCAACGTTCAAATTTTCTCAGGCCACAAGTGCTTCTTGTATTTAGTTCTGGCTGTCAAACGCAAATTAAGCATAGTGAATACGAAAGAATATTAAGTATATGAGAGAACGGTAGATTATTCAATACTGGACTTTACAACACAGCTGTGTCGATCAATGTGATTGCTTATACCAAAGAGAATGGCTTGCATCCCCTTCGTGTGAGCACGAATTCTAAAGGCTAACCCATCTTCTTTAAATACCAATGCGTCGACAAATATTTACTACTGCGCCATCGTGGATTGAGACCAATTTCTCCGACACCAGTGATGATCGGGGAGCAATCAGAAACATTACAGTCGAAATGGTTTCACTGCTTATGAAAAGGCATCACTGAGAGATAAACACAAACTGGAATCTAAAAGAACCAATCCGTCACCTGAAGCGCTAAAATTCTTAAAACCGCGGCTAAAACATTTTTAATTTTGAAGCTTTCAATAGAAACAAATGTTCACCCCAAAATCATCTACGCCGATTTCAGCTACGTCACAGTGGGACCGGAGAAAAATAGCACCATTGATTACCTCGGAGAGGATGCCGTTGAACAATTCCTTCATCGGTTGGTGATTGAAGCTCATGAGTATGACGAAATATTAAAAAGAGTCCAACCACTATGTCTCACTCCGGTCTAAGAGGCTGATTTTAACCACGCTGTAGACTGCATCTACTGCAAAAAGCCATTCGGTTCAAAAGATGACAAAAGATCATTTCCACGTTTCCGGCCAGTACAGAGGAGTTTCTCACTTGAGTTGTAATCTGAATGCCCAAGAGTGCACCACGATCCCCGTAGTATTTCAAAACTTCGATGGTTACGATATGCATTTACTGGTAAGAGCCGGGCACAAGTTTCCGGGAAAAGTAGAAGTCCTCGCAAGAAATACAGAAAGTTCATGAGCATGACCATCACCACTGAAACGTGATGGGATGAAACGAAAAAAAAAGAAAAGGTACATTCGGCCGAAGTTTATAGACAGCTTTAATATTCTCTCCTCTTCGCTGAAAACTGACGAAGAGACATAAACGTGATTACGAGTTTAGGATGGTGAAGGGATTCTTGAAAGCTGGTGGGAAGGACAAATGGTTCCTTCCCGGTGTCTAGGAAGAGACTGCCATGGATGTGTTAACACATAATGGATACTACCCTTACGAATACGTTTTCAACATGAGTGTGTTTGAAGAGAAGTCTTTACCAATGAAAGAAGAATTTATTCCAAACTCAAAGGAGAAAGCCTAACTGACAAACAATACAATCACGCAAAAAAGATTTGGAGTATGCTGAAAATCAAAAAGTTTTCCGCTTACCATGAAAAGTTTTCCGCTTACCTGCACCGATCAGGTGACAGACTGTCTGCTTTTGACAGACATTTTCGAAGAATTCCGCAGGATCTGAAGATCCATGCTATTACGTCTCAACCCCAGGGTTTAGCTGGTCGGCAGCTGTAAAAATGACCAAGGCCGAGCTAGAACTATTTACTCACTCTAGCCATTGGGAATATGGGGAGGAGTTACCTTTATTTGTCGAAGTTGGGCGGAGGCCTACAATCAATATATTACCGAAGAGTACGATCCAAAAAAAACCTAATAAGTACATCATCGATTGGGACATCAATAATGCTTGTGGATGGGCCATAAGCCAGATGCTGCCTTACAATGGCTTGCTTTAGGTATTCGACTAAAGATGCGATTCGAGCTTTTGACGTGACTAAGATAGCAGACACATCGTCTGTATGATACATTTTGGAAGTAGATCTGGACTACCCAAACGAACTTCACAATCTCCACAACGACTACCCGCTTGCTCCTGAAAAATCTGATATAAAAGAAGAATTTGTTTCAGACTATTCGAAATCTTTGTTGCGAGGAAAACCGGTAAAACCTGTCATGAAGCTAGTGTCCAACCTACTGAAAAAGAAGCGGTCCATAGTTCACTACCGTAACTTAAAATTCTATCAAACACGGCTTGGTCCTTCGTCACGTCAGGAGGGTGCTGAGTTTCAATCAGAAGCCCTGGTTGAAACAATATATAGATTTTAATATGGTAAAACGAAAGGAATCGAAGACGGAGTCAGAAGGGGAATTTTACAAAATTAGTAATAATTCCGTTTTTGTAAAGACCACAGAACAGAAACAGAAAAGACTGAACATCAAGCTATGCACCGACAGCAAGTGGGCCATCAAGTATTCCACCCAAACCAACACCAATTCGTTTCAGATATTGCACGACAACCTGGTTCATATTTACTCGAAAGTACGCAAGGTGACGTGCGATCTTCCTACCTACTGGGGGTTCGCCATACTAGAGTTGTCCAAATTCCTTCCCTATGAACTTCACTGCCGATACAGACAGCCCTCAATATGGAAATCGAGCAAAACTGCTGTTCACAGACTCTGACTTGCTGTGCTCTTGCATCGAAACCGAGAAGGTGTATGCAGACATGACTAAAATCATGAGTAGATTCGACACTAGCAACTACCATCCTCAACATCCACAGTTCTGCAACGCCAACAAGCTAGTGTTGGGAAAGATGAAAGATGCCACGAAGGGGGTTCTGATAAAAGAATTTGTGGGGTTGAGTAGCAAGATGTATTCGCTTGTGACCTCACAAAGCAAAACGAAAAAAGCAAAGGGAATTTCCAAGAGTTTCGTGGAGAAACACTTAAGCCACAAAGATTATAGGGCAACTCTCCATTTGAACTCCGAGCAAAGAAGAAGTTGGTACAAGATCGCAGGTGACAGCCATCACCAGTTGGCCAAGACTGTGGTGAATAAATCCCAACTGTCAGCCTAGGACGACAAAAAATTCCTCGTAAACGAAGTATAAACTCTTCAATCAGACATCACGGTAGCAACTATATTTCCTATGACGAGTATGGTTATTATTTCAATCAGGCTTTGTTCATGAAGTCTTTAAAATCCGATGAAGAAGCGTGGTCAGTATCGTCGTGGGTCTCTGACGCTGTAATGAGCGATGAAGAGGCGAAACTCGGTGTATCGGGGATGTAGTTGAACAGAGGAAGAAGTTGAAAAGGTCGAAGTTTGAGAAGCCAAGATGAGGAGGTTGTAGATGAGGGAGAGTAGGCAGTTGAAAGTGCAAAATCCAGAAGAGTGGAAGAAGAGAGTTGGGGATAAACGAAGACGGTCAGATAGGGAGAGGCACGCCACACTAACTTCTATCCAGAAAAAGAAAAAAAAACAAGCTGCGGAAAAAGACAGATGAACTAGAATGACGGAAGAGGAGAAAATAGTGTTCAGGGAAAAAAGAAGGTTGGCTCAAAGAGAGCGAAGAGAGAAAAAGTGACTGATGGCTCGGTGATGGCAGGCTGAGCTGCTGTAATAATGTTTTGTTGCGTAAATAATTTTGATCTGTAATAATGTTTGTTGTATAAAATATTTTTTTTATTAAAGAACAAACTCTATAATAAACTCTCATCATAAAGGTAATAGTGATTATTTCATGCGGAGTAAATACCTCAATGTCACGATTGAAATATGAACAAAACACTAAGCCAGTAGCACAGGCGACAAATCAACAGATTTATTTTTCGGTATCAACGAGAAATTGAAGCGATACCTTCTTCAGAGATAAAATGTAAAGGATAAAAAGTTAAAAACACCTCACTTAACTGTATTCATGTTTCCGCCATGTTGGCTTTGTTGCCCTGAATCCTGACACTAAGATACGAAAATAGTAGGAATGAGCTGAATATGCAATCGATGTTACACCTGCTGTTTCATGAAACTATCTCTTAAAATTAACACTTAAAAAGGGTACATACATTTACAAATATATCAGGATGCATTATTGTAGTATGATTACTTACAGGAACGTGTGTGCAGCTTGAGGGTTGCGTGTGGAATGAGAAAAGGAAATGACGAGAGGGAAACAGCAAACCATGGTAGAGAGTGGGAGCAATCGAATACACAAAACGAAGGATAATTCCACATTCCACACGCAACCCTCAAGCTGCACACACGTTCCTGTAAGTAATCATACTAAAATAATGCATCCTGATATATTTGTAAACGTATGTTTCCTTTTTAGTGTTAATTTTCAGAGATATTTTCATGAAACAGCAGGTGTAACATCGATTGCATATTCAGCTCATTCCTACTATTATCCTTTACATTTTATCTCTGAAGAAGGTATCGCTTCAATTTCTAGTTGATAACAAAATATAAGTGTGTTGATTTTTCGCCTGTGCTACTGGCTTAGTGTTTTATTCATACTGATTCTGCACATTTTACACATTGATTCACAATTGAAAGCTGATCAACTCTCGTTTTTATCAAACATGCAGGGCTTACCATCGAGTTGAGATGCAACTCATTGGAATGGACCTACCTATACTGACAGGGTGAACAAAGATGAAAATAAGTTTGCCTGGAAAGGTTAGGAATTATGCACAGACGAGGGTCTATGGAAAAGCGTTACGGATCACAGTTCGAAACAGGTCTTCGAGCCGTTCATCGAAATAGCCGGAGAAGCGTTAATCGAACAATTGGAGCTGTCCGTACACGAAAAACATCTGCTGGCAATAATGTTGGAACTGTCCAAACTCGACGCAAAAACAAAATGAAATTCTTGTTAGATTTTAAAATGAAAGCGCTTCATGTCGGAGAGGAGAAAATAATCATAGTGCGAGTTACAAACGACGACACGGAAGTGCACTTTGTAAAATCCAACCCTTAAACAACGGCAGTGGTTACTTTGTTGCAACTTTCGTTTACGGAATGGTCTGAGCTCTACAAACAATTTGCGAGCAACGATAAACTAACGGGGAAAGGGAAGAAAACGAATAAATTCTGGCGGCAGAACCACTGGCATCTGTAAAAAATATTTCTTCATTCAGACTGCCCCCCCCCCCCCCCGAGTGTGGATCATATACTATAAACAAATTTTCGAAAAGGTGTCGTTGAAGCCGGAGCCAGTATGTAGCAGGTCCATTTGAGGGACCTGGCCTCGATAACAATGGAAGACAATGCTGTGTGTAGGTAGGTACACACAGTAGTGATTTCCCACTACTACAGTGAACCAGAAACATTTGAAAAGTATTTGCACGAACTTACTAATCCACTACGTTTCTATTTAACGGTGGTCGCTTTTCGGCCAAGGGTCAACCCTACCACATGTAAATAAGAGGCAATCGGTCTTACAGAAGACTCTTAGTCAAAAAATGTGTCAGTGAAAAAACATTTCCAAAATATTTGAAAAAAAACTTACTAACCCACTAAGTTTCTATTTATCTGTGGTCACTTTTCGACCGAGGGCTAATCCAACCACATACAAATAAAGGTGCTCGGTCTTACAGACAACTGTTAGTCAAAAAATGTGCGAGTGAATAAACATTTGTAACATAAAGAAGAGCTGAAACTCAGTTGATTTGAAAATAAAAATAAATATTCACAATAATCTGCCCAACGCCAAAACCATTGCATAAAAGCGGAAGGTGCTTGGTCTTACCTGAGACTTTAAGGACCATAATATGCCCGATGGATTAGCCATTCGTGACAACTACGCAGAACAGCCAAACATCGCTATAAATGTCGTTTAAAAAATTCATAATTATTCTGACAATTTAGCCAACCTGCTGATGAGTCATTTAAAAGAGGTCTTGATTCATAAGTGTGGACAAAACTGTCGAGTGCCAAAACCACCTAAAATAAATAGAAAGGGCTCGGAGTCTAACAGGAGTCTTTCAGGTGAAAAACGTCAGGAAGTAGCTGTTCGTGAAAGATAAGTAGAATGGCTGGAAACCCGGTTGATATGTCAAATGATAAATGTCTTGATTCATAATAATAAATAGTAATAATAAAAATTAGTTGAAAATCCGCAACAGGCCTGACATAGACCATAAGAGCCAGGAGAATCCAACCTAACTAAAATGAAAAGCTTTAAAAAACGGTAAAGATTTAGTGTGCACAACATATTCAATGATGGGAATGGGAAGAAGGGCAAGGGAGAAGGGGTAGGGTATAATTGCTTTACGGACACCAAGGTTGAGTGCAAAATGAAATGAAATTATTGATTGCTATATTAAATTAGAACATTGCTTTGAAAAACTGAGTCATTACTAAAAGAAAAGTATAAAAAAATATCGTTAAAAGGCCTATGCTTACTAGGATTAGATGATTCTCCTTACTGATAAAGATGGGTTACGTAGTAAGTCTTCTAAACTTATTTTGATTTAAAAAAAAAAGACTGAACATTCTGATCAATTTAAGATTTCAAAACACAGCTGTTCAAAACATCTAAATAAGGGCTCTAAATAATTAAGAAATCTGTGATATGACTCAGAAGTTTTTTAAATATGTAATAGTCTGTTATGTAGTTAGGCTTAGCAAGAATAGGATCGCCGACATCAAGGTAAAAGTAATCAATGGCACTAAAGTGATTCTTAATCTCAAGTTTGTTACTAGTCTGCTATAATCTGCCAAGCCAGATATGGGATTGGATCCTTAACACGCGATTTCATTTCAAGAATTGAAATGGAAACAAAATAAATATGACAGGTACGTTTTCCTGAAGTTTTGGCATCCTATTCAATTGCTGACACGTTATAGCAGCCTTGCTTAAATGAACACATTGCGCAAAGCTCACAAGAGTCATCAGGGTTTGTGATATAGGCCAAAATAAGCCTAATACCAACAAGAATCAAGTCAATGCAAAAGGCCGCAACCTTCTCAGCAATTTTGCTCAAACTGAAAGCCATATTTGTTTTAATGCCTTTAATTAGGCCACCACCAGGTGACCTGCGATCCCTTCTGATGAAGTGGTAAAGTAAGTCACCTAGTACGAGACTGTCACGGAAAGTGTCCCGAAGCTAAGTAAAGAGTCGGTAACTACTTCAATGTCATATTCTCCAGAGGCCAAAAGAACCATAAATTCGAATAATTTTAAAACAAGGCTGTGGGTATTGAAGAGAATGCATTTCGGATCACACTGTTTAGAAAGACGTGCACTGAAAGACGTGCACTGCCCCTGTAACGTGTAATATGGGCAGCCGTGAGGGCAAGCAATAATGATAGTTTTATCACTCTGCCATCTACACTGAGAAATTTGTGGCATGAATAATTTCACGCAATAAAATATTTTTATCTTTGTATATTTAATGAACACTATCCCTAGGAATACTGCCGTCAATTTTCACAAATGATCCCAGTTGACCCGGCTGAAAACCCAGTTGACATAGCAATTAAAAAGTCTTGATTCATAAGCATGCATACAACTTTTCCAAAGTGCCCAGACCACGGGGAAAAATAGAAGTCCCCGAGGGAGTAACCATTAGTGACAAATAAGTAGAATGGCTGGAAACTTGGTTGATGTAAGAGGGTTTATTAAAAGTCTTGATTCATAAGTACACATAAAACTATGCCAAGTGTCCCAACCACCACAAAGCACAAAAAGCACAGAGAGGCCTACCAAGCTGTGATTCACACAAGCTTTCTTTTAAACTCATTGTGCATCGACTGCTTATGCAACTTTGTTAGCATTGACTTCCAAATTTGTGGTGATCCTACTCTTATGGCCCGAGACTGCATACATCTAACCAGTAGGGGCAAGCATACCCTTGAAACTGAACTCTGTTCCCTCCTAACTACTTCGGAAAACGCACATCAATAACACGGAATATTCCCAGTGTATCAACCCTAGCCCCCACTTCTATTACTAAAAATCTTTCTTGTCTCTTGATAAATGCAAGGAGTATCCTGAAAAACTTGGGTCCCTTTAGGGGTAATCTTTCTGAGGAAACATTCGACCTCGTGTTTGTCACTGAATCATGGCTGAGCGAGGGGGATATTGATTCTACGATCATTGGTGGTCTTCCATACATGCTGGTGCGGCTTGACAGGCAGTACAGGGCAGGTGGGGTCTTACTCGCTTTTCGGGAACCACTCCAAATATCATGTTGTGGCAAAGCTGACAATGCCGAGGCAATATGCTTTTTCCTACCAGACATAAAGCCTACTTTTTTACTTTGCTATTTACCTGATAGCTATTCGTATAATCAAATTGAGACGCTCTCTTCCTCCATTCTTAGACACTTCAACATGACACCCCAACTTGGAGACTTTAATTTGTCATCTGTTGACTGGACAACCGATGTAGCATTAGAGCGCCCGCATCAAGTATTCTTGTCGAAAATTGCTCCTTTGGCATTCGAACAACTAGTCGACTTTCCGACCAGAGGAAATAATATCCTTCACTTAATTTTTGCCACAGAAGAATGACTGGTTTTTGACGTTTCGTCCCACGACAACTTGGGAACCAGTGACCATAGCACGGTTGCATTTAAGCTAAACTGCTGCCTGGTGGGTACAGAGTACCCTCGCCCACTAAAAGGGAAAATAGACTTTGAAAAAATACGTCTTAGTCTTAGCAACATCGATTGGTCCGAGATTCTCACAGCATATGGTAACGATATTAATACAGCTTGGACTTGTTTCTCGAACCTTATTACCCTAAAATCTGAACAGTGCCACGGAAAGCCAAGACCTAGAAGGTCTGGTAAGAATTCACTACCAACATCAATTAGGAAACTAGGTAAAAAAAAACTTAAACTATGGAGAGATCTGAAACGTAAACCGGGAAGCCTCGGTATAAACAAATACAACCTATGTCGTTCACATTACTTGGCCAGCATTACAACCTGACACAACAATTGCGCATCTAAAGTGGTGCAGGATGGGAACATCTCGACACTTTTTCGTGTCTACAAAAAAAACCAACACTGTGAAAAGCATACCGCCACTTTTATATAATGGCAAATATGCAACTACAAACACAGCCAAGGCGAACCTATTTAATACAATGTTTGTATCTAACGGAGTCACTGATGATAACCTAGTATTACCACAAAATGATATTGAACGCAATTTTCCGGCGTCGTCCAAACCATTTCGTAGTTCTATTGTGTTTACCCGACAACTCATACTTAAAACATTGTCAGCACTCAACCTAGTCATGCAATCGGTCCAGCTGGCCATTCGACGTATTTTTATAAACACATTTACCTTGAAGTCGGCGAGGCTCTCCTATTCCTTTTCAACCTCTCCTTCCGTCTAGGAAAAATCCCAGAATGCTGGAGTACGGCGAATGTAGTTCCAATATTTAAGACGGGAAACCATTCTGATCCCCATAACTATCGTCCCATAGCCCTTACTGTTGTACCATGCAAAATTATGGAAGCGATCATTCGAACCCAGATGCTTTCGTTTTTCTCTAAACACTATTTACTGGACAATGAACAGTTTGGCTTCTTACCAGGTCGATCCTCAACCATGCAACTTCTTCTGTATCTGGATCAGCTGACGAGTGCACTCGACATCGGCATTCCATCAGATTTTATTTATATGATTTCAAAAAAGCCTTTGAGTCGGTCGTCCACTCTAAAATGCTTGTTAAATTACTTCCACTCCAAATTTCAGGAGACTTACTTCACTGGATCCGGGCATACATCCCGAACTGCACACAGAAAGTTGTCATAGAATCAATTCAATAAGAATGCCACAGTATGGCAAGTGGGGTGCCTCAAGAATCTGTCCTGGGCCCCCTACTCTTCGTCGTATTTCTAAATGATCTCTTTTTGCCTGTTGAGACACCTATGGCGACACGTTTCAAATTCGCTGATGACTTCGTATATCAGTGGTCGCTTAAATGGCAGTTGCCCCTTTCGCTAGCTAAATGCTATGTTTTTCATGTGGGCGCCTCTAATCCCTCTTTGTCCTACGACCTAGGTGGAGCCCAGTTACAAGTTGTTGATTGTGCCCGTGACCTGGGGATCTGGTTCTCCAAGGACTTATCGTTTTCGTCTCACTGCACGAAGATTGCAGCAAGAGCCTATCGCAAACTGGCAATGATTAGGAAATGCTTTGGGGCTACTAGCATTCATATACGGGTCTAGGCTTTTAAGGTCTTTGTAAGACCCCTTCTGGAATACGCAAGCCCAGTTTGGTCCCCTCACCTTCTGGGTGATATTGATCACCTTGAGGCGGTGCAGCGCACCTTCATCAAAAACCTGCCTGGTTTCAAGACTCTTCAGGCTGACTCTCGCCTTTGTAAGGCCGGATTGGAACCTTTAGAATTACGCAGGGTCAAGGGCGGACCTCATAATGACTTTTATGATTTTGCATGGGTTATTACCAATCGATCTACCCTTTTTTTCAGCAGGCATTCTTATCGTCCACCAGAGGCCATTTCCGGAAGCTGCGTGTCGCGCTCTTCCACCTGGACTGTCGGAAATCATTCTTTGCCATGCGTGTGGTTCCAATTTGGAACTCTCTCTCCGAGGAGGCAGTCTCTGCCACGTCAGTCTCAATCTTCAAGAGAAAGCTACTTAGCTGTGACCTCGACAAATTTCTTAAAAGGAATTACTAACTCTTTTTATAACTTTCCCATAATACAATTTCACTTTTTCTCTCTTTTCCTTTTAATGCTGGGAACGGTATTAGTGGCCTGCCCTTCCGTAACCCCACTCCCACTTTTTGCTGAGAGTAAACCCTATTATTATTATTATTATTATTATTATTATTATTAAATAAATTAAGGATGTTCGGTGTTACAGGAAGGCTTTCAGGTTGAAAATATCGGAGTGATAAATCATTCATGCGTGATAAAAGGATCGAACCATGCACAGTTGAATGACAGAAACACACACAATTTCGCTTCACTTCAGAACCATTACCAAGTGCTGCCTACTTCTTTCAACAAAATTTACATAAAGCAGACATTCAGTTATAAAATAATTCACTCAAAAATAGCTCAAACCCTTAAAAGAAGAAGTGGAAAGTGGTAGAGGAAATTAAAAGTATTCAGGATGGAGGCAACATTGAACCGTGCTAGTTGGGAAGGTAAGGTTCCCTTCCCTCCTTTTCAATGCTTATTTTACGGTTTTGAGCAATATTTGCTGACCTAGTTCTTACCAGCACTATCCTTTAAGAGATGAGTGAATTATTTTATCCCTGAATATTTATTTTTATATTTTTTGTCGAGTTATTCTTCATAACTATTTTGACGTAGTCCGTAAGGTTGTGTGATTGTGTGTAAGGTTGTGTGTAAGGTTGTGTGATTGTGACTGTGTACTTTTTGGGCATTTTATTATAAGTGATAATTGCAAGTGCAATTTTTTTCTTAGGAAACCAGTTGAGAAATTTTAAAAGGGGCTACAATTTCGGTTGATGCATCCCAGGAAAGGTCTAGATTCATAAATATTTTTAAATACCGAAAAAAAAAAAAAGTGCAAAATAAAAAATTCTAAGACAGGTGAATGCTTAGCAATCCAATATTTTATTCAAAATTGAAATAAATTCGTTTCATGCCTGTATACCATTTATTTAATACATGGTCATTGCAAACAAAATATCTTGTAACGATGCTGTTTCAAAAGTCTCCGCTGCTAAAAGTTCTGTTAAGAAGATTTGGTACTGTGTTAGTCCAAAAATGATAGGCTTCGTCCTTACTCGGGTCGAACGTGGAAGTAGTCACTGGATTGTTGATGTGGTAAATTTGAAATTTTTCATCGGTTGAAAGATCCCACTTTAACGGGTAATCTTCACTTGATTCGGGAGTTGGGTTGCTGAAAATCAAGTCAATGCCACGTTAGCAATTACATAAACTAAAATACAAATACCTTAATAATAAATTTAACCTAAGCATAAAATAGGGTTGATATAAATTTGCTGCAGCACTGCTACCACATGTTTAAAATTCTAAAATCTTGACCTACAAAGTGGCGGGACTAAATACGTTTAGTTATTCTTACGATTTCATGACTCATTGGTTATTATTACAAATCGAACTTACCCATACTTAGCAAAATTTGACCACAACAAGGAGAACAATTTCGTAATTTTTTTATCATCTACAGTTGGATTCTTCAACGCGCCGTCAAATAAAAAAGGTAAGTCGTCAGCATGGGACACACCTAAAAATTTCAACAAAATAACACTGTTACATACTGTTTTCCTAACGTTTCCAAAAAATAATTGCAAGAAGTAGTCACACTGGCTTTAATAATTATATAGTCGCTAAATCATTGCTAAGTGCATTATTTAGCCGATGACTTATGCCCAATTTACCTTTATATGTTTAAATTCAGAGCTTTCCCCCCAAAAAGGCTGTCATGGCATCTCCAGCAACAAATATCGGAAAAAGGTAGGCTTATTTAATTTTAAACTTTATTTGCGAAAAAATTTCTGACTGTTAAATATAGTGTTATTTTTGGACAACAAACAAAACTAAAAATATTCGAAACAAAATGAAAGTCAGTCTGTGCTGCTTGATTAGAACTAGGGTGATATCTGATTGAATTTGAACCACTAATTCCCATTTTTAAGTTTCAGAAGTACTATGACTCGCCATCAAGCAAAATACAGACCCAACCCAAAGCTTTTAGTCAAACAGCGAGTGCATTATAAGAAACTACTTCCTACGTCACAAAATTAGGACACATCCTTCAAATTATCAGCGAATTGAAATTAAAACTAAAACGGACCTAAGTCTCACCCAAAGTATTGACAAATGGAAAACCGAAGACTACTACCTGCGAATACAGGAAGGAAGTGAGTAGTCCCAAGTCAGCAACTGAGTATACGTAAGATGTTGCAGTGAGATTTTTCGTGGCTTAGCTAGACAACTCCGCAAGTATGGGATTTGGACAGCGATGACGGTGGTACTACTAGTATGCTGCCACCACTACTAAATTTGTCTTAACTGTGGCATGGAAGAAGATTCGACAAGTGTCGCATTTATTACTCGACAAAACAAGTATGGTATTTACAACAGCAGTCAGTTATTACAAAAGGAAAGCCATAATCACGTAGGCTCAAACAGTTCAAAGTATTGCAGTGAACATATCGCTGATGTACGCTATGTTTTGTCAATTAAATATGGAAAGTCAAAGGCTCAACAAGAGTTAAATAAATACAGATGCAAACCTATTTACGTTG
>JAHWFP010170853.1:0-27763 GCA_023313725.1 Lithobius niger
ACAGTCAGTTTCCTGCAAACATAATGTGGAACAAACTATAGTCTATAGGAAGTATGGCGCCATACAGTCAGTTTCCTGCAAATATAATGTGGAACAAACTATAGTCTATAGGAAATGCGGCGCCATACAGTCAGTTTCCTGCAAACATAATGTGGAACAAACTATAGTCTATAGGAAATATGGCGCCATACAGTCAGTTTCCTGCAAACATAATGTGGAACAAACTATAGTCTATAGGAAACGTGGCATCATACAGTCAGTTTCCTGAAAACATAATGTGGAACAAATTATAGTCTGTTCCACTTTATGTTTGCAGGAAACTGACGTATGCTACCACGTTTCCTTCCACTACCGAGTACAAAAACCTGCATATATCCCAGTCGCAGACTCTAACAGTAACTGAGTAGAGTCTACAAGTATGATATCCATATGTTTTTGCACTTGTACTGCAAGGAAACGTGACGTCATACAGTCACTTTCCTGCATAGAGTCAGTGTCCTGCAAACAATGTGGAACAAACTATAACTACATTCAGTGAGAATACGACTTAAACTAACAGCCATCGCAATCAGTGGGCACCCAGGAATTTTGTTTGTTCGGGAAGGGGGTGGAACTAGAATCCAAAATGGGGCATAAACTTCAATTATTTTATGGAAGATGTGTCAGTCAATTTAAAAGGCACCTGCTGGCAGGCAATGGGACTACAAGAACATCGAAAAGCATTCTATTTAATTTTCGGGTAAAATATGTTTCCTTTGGTCACCTAAATGTCCATACAAAACATAAATCAGAATGGATGCATAACATGGTACATGGTGATATTTATGCATTCATTCTAATTTATGTGTTGTTTTGTACATTTAGGTGACCAAGGGAAACATATATTTTACCCGAAAATTAAATTGTGTGCTTCTCTACGTTCTTGTGGTCCCAACGCCTGCCAGGAGGTGCCTTTTAAATTGACTGACACATCAACCATTCATGTGTTGTTTTGTACATTTAGGTGACCAAGGCAAACATTTATTTTTCCCGAAAATTAAATCAAGCGCGTGTAGATGTTTTTGTAGTTCCATACCCTACCAGGAGGTAGGTGCCTTTTAAGTTGGCCAAAATGGGGCTTATGAATTCACCAAGGGGTTCTAGTGAGGAGGGTATTTTAAGTCCCTCAGCAT
This sequence comes from Lithobius niger, assembly GCA_023313725.1. Taxonomy (NCBI): domain Eukaryota; kingdom Metazoa; phylum Arthropoda; class Chilopoda; order Lithobiomorpha; family Lithobiidae; genus Lithobius; species Lithobius niger. The sequence goes on from JAHWFP010170853.1 coordinate 1,173, forward strand.
CCTGCGAAACAACTCGTTACAACATTTTTCTATTGCAATACATTTTTTCTTTATCGAATTTTTTTCACTGGAGCGAAGCTCCATTTATGAATGCACTCGAAAGCAATCATAGCACGAAAAAAATTATTGTTCAAAAAAATGGAAGTCTTTTTTTTTTGCGGGACTGGGGAAGATAGGGCCACAATAAGTCTAAAGCATCAGGCCTCTCAGAGGTTTAATTCAGCTCTGTATATGCTTCTAAATATTGATAAACTCAACTCAACTCAACTCAATTTATTTGAAGATCTTGCAGTTTTCCATAAGTTCTCCTAAAGTCGAGTACATATCAAGTAAACATCAAACAAAATCAATTTCCAACAATTTCTAACAAAATTCTTCAAATTTTCAGGTGCTTTGTCTGCTGAAAAAAACAAAGTCGGAACCGCTCGTCGCAACCGCAGTCAACGCCATCCAGCGACGTGCTACGAAAGCAAATGGACAAAGAAACAAGATGCAATGATGCAACCCAAAAGAGGAGCCACAGCGCCGTTACCAATGCAACACGGGTTGTCCGAACTCGCAAACAACTGCCTGTGCCCGAAGTATTGCTTCAACATTAAATTGTTTTTTTTAATAAATGTTTATGCAACTTTAATTTATCGTGTGATTAATAATCGCTTTGCATCACTTTGTCGACAAAGTAACTAACGACGTCCTAGTTTTATTTCACCCGCAGTTCCCCTCCCCCTCCCCCTCCGCCCAAGTATGCCACTGATCGCAGTAAAAATTAAAGATCTAAAACCGGACATGTCTTTCAGCCTAGTGAACATTCTTAATTAACAACTGCCAATAATCGGCAACATTCAAAATATAAATTATCGAACCTCGTAAATAAACAAACAATGTAAAATATCTAAATCAATACCGGAACGGTTAAGGCCGCTAAAAATTAATTAAGTGGTTCTCGGGAGCCCACGCATGGTTTTTTTTCTTAACGCACGCAACGTCTTTTGTGACATTGTCTAAAAAAATTAAAATTCCGATCACGCATTTTACTGAATCAACGCTAGAAGGCATAAACTTTCCGGCAGGCGTGCGAACTAATTGAGTCTGTAGACAAAAAAAAGCGATGTTAACTCCAGACGATCTTGGCTGGAAGTAGTCATCTGCTTCACCGCTTCACGCTCGTGGAACCGGGAAGCAGTAACTCTTACAGTCGAAATGGTTGCAACGTAACGTCACAGAACGGTTACTAGCACAAATAGCGCTCACCACTTGACAAGGACCGCAGAAACACAGACAACATGGCGCAGGAAATCCCAGCTTAAGCCGGCCCACATTGAGGCACAAAGATGCTGGCTAATAAACATTGCGCTTTCGCAAACTGCCAAAACAATTCAGGGTATTTTTGCAAACCGCATATGGCAAATGTTAGCTAACACAATGCACCTTTACGAAATTCACTCTCCCTCGCTCTCCTTATCGTTGTTCGACGGCCATTTTTAAGTTTCGTGATCGCAACGTACGGTAGCGTATTGGAACACACAACAAACTTTTTCTACACAAACAAAACTTTCATGAAACCGGAACAAGATGGTGTGGGCGCAGTTTATCATATATTGTCCTATGTTGTAGTCTGTTTTATCCGGTATTGGAACGCCGAAGTTCTGGTTTCATGAGTGTTTTGTGTATGTAGAAACAAAGGTGTCGTTTGCTATGTTAGCTAAGTCCCTAGCTAATCTAACTAAGTAGGCTAAACTAAACGGTGCACGGGTATGAGCCCCTTAACTGTGCATGTGGATTCAGTAACTACTAGGGGTTGAGTGACGAGAGCCCTGGCCTTAGGCCAACACTCCCTTTTATGGGTTTATGCAAATGACAAGTAGCGCAACAGTAAGTGGCTCTGTGAGTAACTGCAAGATAACAGGTGTGCCTCCATTATTGAGGCAAGACTTAGAACACACCATCGTTTGTCTCAATGACCCACCCGAGTAACAACAAGCATTTCTTCTCATTTGCCCTCCAAACTCGTGCCCTCATGATTATGACGGGTGCCGAGTGTTGCTTTCCAGAGGAATAAGCTCCTTCCGTAACAAAGTAAGTAATTGATCTAAATTTGAACGCTGTCGCACTTTCGCTCTCTCTCCAACACAAAAATAGTTACGACCAGTTACGACCAAAATAGTTCCACGTTTGGCCGCATGGGGTCGCGACCCAGCACGACATGCGTATAAAACATGTGATAATATTACCATAGATACTCCATCGAGTGTGCGGGCTCTCCTTCGTAGCGCTTCTGTGGTAACTCATTAAGCGGAATTGGGCACGACGCATTGAAACAGGGTCTCACCACAACACATAAACCCCCAACCGAAAACGTATTTTTAAGTCTGTGACGTAGATTACAGTGTTTATCTACTTTTATTTATTTAATAAATTGGTACAAATTAGTAGTTGACTTTAAGCAGGTCCAGTTGGCTAACGATCGGTTTAAAGCAGGCCGCAGTGGTATAACATTCGGTTTGTAAGTTGCGGCGAGGTGCTGTTGTCGCATTCGCTTGACCTCGCTTTGCTTCGGGTTGTAATAAAACCCGTTCGGCTTCGGAGGTAAGATATACAAACATTCATGGATATGCTGTTCTTGAAAACGGATTTATTCACATTGGCACGTAAAAATCATTTGTAGCAGCTGTGGTAACAAACGGAACCACACTCGAAATCGCAAACGAAAACCGACGAAAACTGCAGCTGTAGTTCCAAATTTCCCCACAGGATGTCGCAACAAAGCGATGATGTTAGTAACAAAATTACAATGGAGAAAATTATTCCGACTAGGCGAAATTTGTTGCTTCATTAATTCGTGGTGAAACGAAATTATGGGATGTCAAGCAAAAACAGAGAACCCGCAATGACTTGAACGACCGGTAATTATTTATCCCCGGGGTGAGGGGAGGGGAACGGAGTAAATTAGGGGTTATGGATCTTTTGGACCCTCTCGAGGGGATCACCCATTTTTTTAGCCTGTCAATGGGGGGGGGGGGGGTGGCTTTTGCTCCTAACGTAACCATATATACAGGGTGATCAGTTAAGTTGTGACCCAACTTGATAACTAAAGTACTACTGAATGATATGTTATGAGACCCGGATGGTGTGATGAGCCTAGAGGGGCCATTGATTGGACACGAAATGGATGACCTTGCGAAATGTTATCAAGGTCATTCAACTCTAACGTTTTTTTATGCATCACACACCATGAGCATAAATTAGGAAATGTAGGGAACAAGAGACATTACCGATGCAAAAAACAGAACGAAAATCGGACCAGATTTGCAGGACCTATGAAGTACATACATAAAATGGCTACTTTCGACCCCTGAATGGCATTCCATTCAAACACTCCGTCGTGCAGGGAAGCATCGCCTACTTTCAGGGATCGAAAGTAGCCATTTTACGCACGTCGTAGGGCGTGCAAATCTGGTCCGATTTTCCTTGTTTTTTTGCATAGGTAATGTCTCTTTGTTCCCTATATATTCCTAATTCACACTCATGGTGTGTGATGCATATTTATGAAGTTAGCAGTTGAATGACCTTGATAACATTTGGCAAGGTCATCCATTTCTTGTCCAATCAATGGCCCCTCTTGGCCTCATCACATCGCTCGGGTCTCATAACATCATTCAGTAGTACTTTAGCTATCGAACTGGGTCGCAACTTAACTGATCACCCAGTACAGAAGGGCTCTACAGAATCAAACTCACTCCAAGCTATAGACTCGCAATATTAGTAAACATTAGTATTATACGAAAAACATAATGGAGCGAACATTGTGAACCGCTAGTAATGACGAGTGAGCAGTAATCAAGACGAAACAATTCACATGCCATCGTGACTATGGGAATTGGTCTCCGATGCACTAGAGCACTACGCCAACTCAATATTATCATAATCATTGCAAGATGTACACAATGATAGCGCCCTTGGTTTTCTTCGTTTAAAACAAGAGTTACAAAACAAAATCCAGAAGGTAAGGTCTTCTTAACGAGATTGCAACAAAAAGCTACAGTTGAACGAGTTTTTGGAAAAGTGTCCGAATTGATGTGCGACAACGGTGTGGCCAACCTTCTAAAAATAGTTACACCAGGTGCCAAGGCTCCCTGCCTGACGTCATCACGAGTTAGCCAATGACGAACAAGAACAGCGGCTGTTGGCTTTCTAACTGGACTAGCCTAGTCACGTGGTACGTACGTCACGGCAGAGACGGGGAGCATGGTTTAGTTCTGTGGATATGTTGGCAATGTCTCTTTTCAACGCGACAGAGTTTTCTTCTACTTTCTAATCCCCCCCCCCTCCCGCCTCTTTTGCCACAAACCTAATTTTAAACACGGTTCACCAAATCCAAGTTATTTAAACTTTTTTTTTATTAATTTTCATAATTTTAAGCTTTCCACTGGTTTCCCACTTTTAATCAGGTCATGGACAGCTCCACGAAATTTTAAATCCTCCCATGTGATCGGATTTTGAGGCCACTTTTCCAATAACCACATCCGAAAGCCAAACAAAACAAATTGGCACGAAGCGCCTGCGTAAGCAGCCACAAACCGACCGAAAATCTAATTTTAGCTAATTTCATTCCACTATCAGACTAGGATAACAGTCATGGATGGAGGCAAGACTTGTTTTGTGTTTTACTTTTAGGGAGTCGAACCCCAAACCAGAATACTTGCCCCACTACACAGAGTGAAGTACGAGAGGGACAATTTAGCTGGAAAAATCCGAATGGAAAACCCAGGATCTTTCACATAAAAGGCACGAAGAACATATGCTAACAAATAACAAGCGGCTGCAGCGACTACCTAGTCGTAACCATTCTTCTGTACACTTCCGCCACATTCCGCTACTTTAAAAATGGTGAGGCGCACACCTCCATCACGCACTGCAACAGCGATCTCTATTATATAATTTAAAAGTAGTAGCCATCACAATTGCCGGTTAAAAATATGCCAGCTTTCAGGCCTAGTTTTACATTTTAGGCATAATTATCAACTTTTAGGCCCAATTTTACCTGCTGTTTTAATTTCCTATGTTGTAGCCCACAGAGAATTGGGTTCAGGAGAAGACCTATTCATTTACACAACAAAGTGTGGAGACTTAACGTTGCCGTGGCAACGTGATTTTAGGCCTAATTTTATTTTTTTCAGCTTGCAGGCCTATTTTTTTTTACCCGCCATTTTAATTTCGTAAGTAGCAGCTGACGGAGAATTTGGTTGAAAGTAGGCCTATTCATCCACGCAACACGGTATCGAGACTATCTTAAATGAAGTTAACGTGTGTCGTTAACGAAATCCTTTTGTTTTTACTGTTGCTTTGCTTCCTTTAGTGGTTAAATGCGACGATAAAATGTTATTATTTCATTGAGTTTTGTCGAGAAAGCCTATTAACTGTGAGTAAGCAACGATGTTTTAATTTGCCGTCTTTAAATAATATTTGGACGCTCAATCTAATGCTGAAAACCGTTTGTCTCAATCTTGTACCGTTGTGGAACTGAAAAAGGGGACGGACGGACAGACAAAGTCGTTGCTGTAGTCTTCCCATCCGTTTCGGCTGTATACAGAAAACTAAAAACTAAATATAAAGGATCGGTTTCTCAGTCTGTCACGAAGTGACGCGAAAAATTATTAGAATTTTCCACGAGCTACTGTCTGCGTAACTCTTTTTTTTACATCATTAAAGCAAACATGAATAATTACAATGCGCAGCGACTGTTATTTTGTGCCGTAAATATCTAGGAAGGATCGATTTCGTTATTAACTACGTTACTTGCTACGACGTATCGCTGAAAAAATGCGATCAACCAACATACGTCACAGTGCATTACACGCCCAACTTGGGTACAGGCCGAGGGTGCGTTTATGCAACGGCTCGCCTTTGCATTCTGGCAGCTAGAATTGAATAACGATGTCAAAGGTGTCGTTGCTATGGTAACAAAGCTACCTGGATTAACTAAATCCGGCATCGTTTCAGTAAATGCTTGCAGTCCTATAATCCATGACAATACGATAAGAATCCCGCCTGATGGAACGATTTTCCAAGTCGCTTCTAAACTCACATTATTGACTGTTTTCGTTGCGATCCGGCAGAGCTAAAACAACCACCACGGAGGAATTTCCGATGATTTCTAGCTTCTAGCTGCAAGAATGTAATCCAAAGGAGAGTCGTTGTGTAAATGCCCCCCCCCCCCTAAAGCCTGTGGTATACAGCACGTAAGTACTTGTGGGCGTTCAAGGGTGAGAAACCACAAGTTATGTGTGATTTGCAATTGAACTACCTTATATTATACCTGGGCAGTCGAGGAAAACGTTTCTTGATCTTCGCCTCGTATCTTTGGCCTCGTTTCTTGGCTTCATAATACTTCTCGACTTAGGTGACAAGAGACGAGGTAGATGAGCCGAAGTTTGAAATCGAGACGCGGTCGAGGTTTGATAAGTCGAGGTCGAGATAAGATTTTTAGAGAAAAATCTCTACATTTCTCGACTTAACGTGGAAAGATAGCCTACTCCATACTAGGCGATCGCAAAGTATGCACTAGAATAAGCCTGGAAAACATTAATTTTCGAAATGTTAAACATGGGGTTCCCCCAAGGTTCTGTCCTGGGTCCTTTACTTTTCCCTTATCTATATAACCGATATTTCAAGTATTGTTAAAAATTGTGACATTTTTTTTTCGCATGCGATATTTCATCCTTGCCTGTGATCATGAAAATGATTAACTTGTGCTTATGTTGCAACATCACTTCGACATAATAAACTGAGCTCCTGGTTCATTACACATGAAATCTTTATCAGCGAAGAAAAAAGTAGTTTGCAGCACTATCTACTACTCACTTCTGTTAAAACATTTTCTTTCTCCCTAAATTTTGTACAAGAAACTGTTACCACTTGCTTTAAAATCGAAAACGTTAGCGAAGCAATCTACTTAGCATTCCAAATCGACTCACAACGGATCTACAAAAGGCAAATCGATAAAATTGCATAAAACCAACAAAAACTTGTGCTTATTCTCTACCACATCGGACACTTTCTAAAAAATGAGAAGCAAAAAAAAAGTGATTTATTATTCTTGGGTTGAAAGCTTGATTAGATATGTACTGAACTGTACGGATTTGCAGCTAATTAGCACAGAAATAGGCTACAAAAAAATTTACAGTAAAGCTTAAATTCTCAAAATTACACAACTGAGAGATTTCGTTGTGGTTATGAAAAAGTGTTTTAATTACGAACATAAATTAAGTTCAAATATTAAGAATAATTTCAGGAAAACCATCAATACGAAGTGCCTTTTGCCAGGAATCAATATGGCAAACGAACCAGCAAATACAAAATTCGTACTGTCTTTAACAAAACCCCTATTGAAGTGCTGCTTCAAATTGGAGGGACAAATGGGATAAAAAATAAACAACTGGCCTACTTCTTGGATCAACAACACTTCAGGAATAAACCCATGACCCACCGATCATTTTGATATTGAAATTAAATTGAACATGGTTGGACTGGTCGTTTGACTTGAAACCGCGATAATTCATGCTCATCAATACGCTACTGTTTTCAAAGTAATCAATGCACTACTTTTTATCAAAGTCGTCAATACACTACTTTTTTTCAAAATAATCAACACACTACTTTTTATCAAAGTCGTCATTACGCTACTTTTTTCAAAGTCATCAATATGCTACTTTTTACAAGGTCATCAATATGCTACTATTCAAGGTCATCAATATGCTGCCTTTTCAAGGTCATCAACATGCTACTTTTTCAAGGTCATCAATATGCTACTGTTCAAGGTCATCAATATGCTACTGTTCAAGGTCATCAATATGCTACTATTCAAGGTCATCAATATGCTACTGTTCAAAGTCATCAATATGGTACTTTTTTCAAGGTCATCAATATGCTACTTTACAAGGTCATCAATATGCTACCTTTTTCAAGGTAATCAATATGCTACTTTTTTCAAGGTCATCAATATGCTACTGTTCAAGGTCATCAATATGCTACTGTTCAAGGTCATCAATATGCTACTGTTCAAGGTCGTCAATATACTACTTTTTCAAGGTCATCAATATGGTACTTTACAAGGTCATCAATTTGCTACTTTTTTCAAGGTCATCAATTTGCTACTTTTTTCACGGTCCGCAATAGCCAAATCCAACTGGAGGTGGAGATTGACCAGTAAAACAACTAAAAATGTTCAACAGTGTTGTTAACATTCCTCGCTTTTACGGACCGTTCATTATTTATCGCCAGGGGAGGGGGGGGGGGAGAGACCGGAGGAAATTGTGGGTATCATAAATATTTCAGATTCCGTCAAGAGGGGGGGTCACAAAAAAAACACTGACCAAACTGGAAAAAACAGTAATTTTTAGACCTGAAAAATGGTGCTTTCACAGTCAACATTTCTAAAAACGCCTCAGCTTCTGGGGTGGCAGACCCCCCACCCATGTGTGAGTGTACACGGTTTTGAAGTTTTGCAGTTCTTTTTAATAAAAAAAATCTGCAGAAAAGCCTTGGCCACTGGTTTCTTGGTTTCTTCTGTCTATCAGGTACTGACTATGGTACGGATGTGGGCATACAAGCAACCAGTGTGTTCATCATACTTATCGTATGGATCTTGACAAGAGATGGGTGTAGGCTAAGGAACATTTTATAGAACATTTTTAACCCAACATGTCTTTTCGTTAAAAACGAGGCTTGCTTTTCCTTCCAACTAATGGTAACTGTCAGTGCAGAGTGCTACATACTAGACTACAGGAAATCATCTGCAGACAGTCTCAACAGGCATACTAAAGTGCATTTGGGGGGGGGGGGTACGGTCACATTATTTTTGGACCTTGAGTGATGGGGGACCCAAGATTTTTTCAGGGTCTCGAAGGGAAATCATCTAAAATTTGGTGGTTACATTTTCATTGCTTCCGGCCCTTCCCCACCCCGCCATAAATAATGACGGGACCTTTATATACTTCTGATTATACGAGTTCATGTCCCAAACCAACCAGACGTGCTCTCACTTGTAAATATTCGCCAATATGGCGCGCAAATGGGACAGACAGCCTTAAAAATACTTTTGATCATAAAAGACTATTTTTGTTTCGTAGCATTTGGCACTTAGACTGCACTGAAACGTTAATGTTGGGTTTATTTATGAGGATTTGACATGCGAGAACCTCATCGTTCTAACTCTATTTCTGTAATCGTTAAAACAGACAGGAAATAAAAACGAAAATAAATAAATAACAACAGATGTCACTTTATTTTAACGTTTTACATTGCCACGCCGACCTTTGCGAAACTCTCTAGTTTATCGACCAGTTGGTATGTCAACCAGGGACAATGACAAACCAGTTTTTAGTATGCTAAACATTAGTGTTGGGCGGTATATCGGTTCTCACGGTGTACCGCGGTACCAAAAATGCAACGGTACCAAATACCGTGCATTGTTAAAATACCGGTATTGTTTTACAATGAAATAAAAGGCGCTAAAATTATAACACTAGTTCATTTAGTTCTTTTGTTGTAGGGCTCAAAACGGTGCAACAATCAGTTAAATGTCAACAATGGTAAAATTGGAGTTCTAAACAATGTACAAAAGTGGAGCCAAATTTGCATACTTCTTAATAAATACAAATTTTAGAGAAGATTTTTTTTTTTATCAAATATGTTGTAAAATATGCATTAGCTTAAATCATTATGTGAAGGCAATCCAAGCAGTGCTACACAAAAATACAAACAACGTTTCGAAAATTATCAATTTTCGTCTTCAGGTTAGCAATAAAATTAAATTAAAGACGAAAATTTATAATTTTCGAAACGTTGTTTGTATTTTTATGTAGCACTGCTTAGTTTGCCTTCACATAATCTATTACCATGCTTTTTACTCCATTGAATATTAGCCTAAACCAGGGGGGAAATTTTTTTTTTAATGTTCCATTAAATATATCAACAAAACACATTTTTCAATAAAAGTTTGCTAGTATTTAAAAATCAGGTGTTGGTACCACAACACTAAAATACCAAATACCGCCTCATTCATAAGTACCGGAGAAAACAAGAGTACCGGTGGTACTAAGCTTGGTACCACCCAACACTAGATTAGGCTACTTAACCGTTGGTACCGGAGGTACTGAAGGAAGTACTGCCAAATTTTAAGAACCGTTAAATATCGAGTGGCACGGTACCCAGGCTGGTACCGACACCGTCACAAAAATTTCGGATACCACCCAACACTACTAAACATTAACAGTACTTCGACCTCAGTATAAACCAACAAGATATAGTCCAGTAATTCCAAGTGTAAGGTGCATAGAATTTAGAAAAACTAAGGAGGTTAAATTCAGGGTGGTGTTCTACCTGGAAAACCGGGAAATTTCAGGGAATTTATCAAGTATGGAAAATTCAAGGAAAAATCAGGGAATTTGATAAATATAAAAATCAGGAAATTTGATAAATATAAAAGTCAGGGAATTTGATAAATATAAAAATCAGGGAATTTGAACAGTTTCCGGAAAGTCTCTTTCACCAATAAAGAATAGCTGATTCGGATTTGATTTTTAACTGCTTACGCATATAATGCATAAAGCAGTTATTGAAATACAGTCGGGAAGAAAAAGGGGCTTGCATCGTGAGCTATTGTTTAATGACGTCACGTCCCACTCCAGTCGTGTATTTGAACGGGTCATGCCTATCACCTTTACCGTATGGCCGGAAGTGACTGAAATATTAGTCGATTTTTTCATGATTTCGATTAGAAGACGTGCCAGCAAATTGTAGGCGTTGTTATTGAAGAGTTTATGATTAAATCGTTTGCATATGAAGGGTTGTAGGTCCTTGGCTAAAACCTTTTGCCAATTATGTTTCTGTATGAAAAAAAAGTTGAACCGGAACTGGCCCAGCCTATTTCAGGTTTTGACAACATGCATGGAAAGCGGAATTCTAGCGGGTTGTTGGGCTATTGGTGAACCAGTGAAAAAAAAATGGCAGCTACTTTACGGTTCGCCGGGAAGGCTTTCCTAGAATTCTATGCGTATTGGCAATTCGGGTAGTTATGTGGCTCCTGCTAATCACGTAATTATTGTATAATCGATTATGTAGTGTAACAGTTTGTTGTAGTATCAATTAGACAAACGTGTGAGGCAATGGGATAGGGCATACTACTGATAGTGCTCATGTGAACTTTTTTTATTGGCTTTGGGTTAAACTGCCCTGCCGTGTTTTTATTATTATTATTATTATTATACATATTTTTTAAATTGTAAATAGCTTTAATTTTACTTTTCATCTCTGTTTTTAACTTTCACTACAACTGTTTCATGCATTTCATTGTTTTACCTTACGACTTCCAGGCTGGATGTTAGCGACCTTCCAGGGTCCTTTCCTGACCTGCGTGCAATTGCACCAAACTTTCTATTATATTATTATATTAGGTGCGTAGCTAACGGAATAAAGGCAGAATTATAAATTCATTCCACGATCACTTTCGATAGTAAAATAAACAATAGAGGGAACAAGTTTACTGTACACGGCTTATTGGAAGAATAAGGGCTCCTCACCGATTGATCTCTCGTTGGGCTAGAATGACGTAAAATGATCAACTGAACAATACTTTCCCATAAAACTTTTGGGGTTAAGGCTTCGTTTGGCCGTCAGAAATTAATGAAAACCGCATTCTTTGCGCTGACGGACGAGAGGCCGTTTTCTTCCCATGTTCCCAGCTGATATATTTTTCCCGTAAACAGTTCAAGTAGGTGGGTCGTTATTGTCAATTTCGTGTGGTTTTGTCGTTATTGTCGGTTAGGTTAGGTTAGGAACCGGCTTCGGCATTTCACTTGAGGTGAACTGGTTGGGGTTTGGCGTTTAACTTGCCGGACTTTCGCCCAGTTCCATGATTTCTGGCGCGGTGCTAACTTTGGACCTTCACCACGACTAAACGGTGCGTTTTCCCCAAAAATGGAAGAGGAAAACATTACTCAGTAGGTAATTCTTAGTCCATTAAAAAGAAAAAAATCGGACGAGAACTCGATTTCTTTCCATGTTCCCTTTACGCACATGACCCGAAATTCGAAAAAAGAGAAAAAAAAAGCCTACCTTTAATTTTCACGGAAGGCACTACAAATTGATCTTAAATTGCAGAAACTCGTTAAATCATCATTAACCTAACCTAACCAATTAACTGCCCCAGTATGAAATGCCAAACCCCAACTACTTAACTACCTCAGTATGAAATGCCAAACCCCAAACTTACCTAACCTAACCTAACTGACAATAACAACAAAACCACACAAAACCACACGAAACTGACAATAACAACCCTCCTATCGGAACTGTTTACGATAAAATATATATAAGGTGCCCTGCCGGCCCTGCAAGCGAACGCAAAGACCGTATAGATTTACGGATTGTGGCGCTACAAATCTATTGTTTCAAGTCGTTTTAAAACACTTCCGCGCTCTAAAACCAACTGTCTCTGTATTTAGTAAAGTGTTGGAGCCATTTGGAATCAATATCGTACGGATATCGAGTATGTGCCTAACGTAAACTTTATCCCAATAGAGAGCTTTGTCTTTCGTCTATGAAAATAATAATGTTGCGATTTTTTGCATAAGCAGTTTATGTATTTCTTTTTGAAATTTTTGTTTATTATTTGTTAGCGACCTGACTACGGGTCGACCTTATTTTAGAACATCACAACTTTCCTTCCCGTTCAACTAGCTAGCGGTCCCGACCAGAGGATCGACTTCGGCTTTATTAATTTGAAATTCTAATCCGATATAACTCCAAACCCCAATTTAAAATTAGATGCCCAAAGTCGGCCTTCCCGCTCATCAAAGTCAGGCAAGCTATTAAACATCGGAGGAACCGGCTGTGATTCCATCTTTTTACTACAACGAACTTAAAGAGGGAAGACGAGATTTAGGATTGAACTTCCACGTGTCTGTTGATAGGACCAGGACCACCGCCATACATGTTGACGTACAGGAGCGGAGCGTGAGATTATATCTGGGGAGGGGAAGGGCAGTTTTCCCGAGGTGGAGAGGGGGACAGCTGCGCCTACATTGTTGATCCTCCTTCCTCTCCCTACCTTTCCTTCTCCCTCTCCCTCTCCGTCCCTCCTCCCTTTAATTCTTCATTCCTTCCCCTTATTCCCTCCTTCCTCCCTTTCCTCTCCCTCCCTTTTCGTTTTTGTAAGTCTGAACCCTCGACAATTTTCCGCATCCTTCATTTTTAATTCTCAACTACGAAATAATTTTTCGTCATTGATGACACGGTTGGGTGTTTCTCGTGGGCTTGAATTGTTGATCCTTACCACCCTGTCACTTCTGAGTTTGAATTTAAATTTATTAAAGAGCTGGAGGGCCCGAAGCCATGCGCTCTATCTTTACAGACAACAAAACTACTCAGCATAAACTACAAAGCATACACGGGCCATTATCTGAACTTAACTACCCAGCTCAACAACCCACCGCAACAATCCAACTCAATGATCTAACCCAGCAACTCCACTACCCAACAAACACCACTGGAGACAGTTGGGAACCACACATGTTCAACCAGCAATCATACTTGCCTCCCAGACTCTCTGCAATAATTCGCAACAGCTCGCAGCAGCCGACGAAGACTCTCCGGCGAGCGAGATGCAGCTTCAAGAATCTGACGCAGATCACCACTAAGGACAATGTCCTTCAGTAGCTTACATCGAAGGTGCAACAACAGCGGACAACGAACCAAAAAGTGCTCTACGGTCTCATCTTCAACACAGTGGTTGTAACAATGCAAAGCTAGCTAACAATGCATGATGGGATGGATGCGGTGTGAGAGCAAAGGCATGCCGGGATCCTGCAACCGTCCCGTCATGCATAAGCTCAACAATGCAACGCAACGTCACATTTGCCTTGTTTGCCAAAAGATCAAGTTCGAAAGCGGGCAACAATTAAATTGAAAATGAACAACAATGCCTGGTCATGCTATCACGTGGCAACGCATTGTAAGTGGTGTGTGGTAAATAGGATATTACCCACTTACCTCTACTGAGATAACAAAGGCTCGGCGCTGCTGTTCTCGACATTGTTGATCTCAGCCCTTAGAAAAAGGGTCCTATGGTGCCTCCAACTCGCGCCGATTGTGTCATGTTAAAGCTCCTGCGTTTTCCGCTTGGAATTCTCCAGCGAAATTGCCCCTCCCATCGTCGTGGGGCAGATAACCCAGTTTGGGTTCGTGCTCCCTAACAACAAACAACGGAAAGCGGGTAATATCCTATACTCAAAACTGTTGAGTTCTTTGTTTCTTTGTACAACGCATTATTCAATGTGAAATCCACACTTGGATTCGCACAAAACACAAACAACAACAGGCTATCTAGACACACGCTAGTGTGTCGCGCCAAGTTAGGCCACAAACATCATAACAAACATCACATCAATTCAATTGTCGAGGTTGTAAACTATTGTAGCGCGACGCCATAGCGTCAGTGTCTAATATCCTGAAGCATAGTTGAGCACCTTTCAGCTACTTGAGGACAAATAATAATGCGGTACAAAAGCTTAAATTGTGTTGAAATCGAGAGCAATGACCCACCTGACAAAAATTAACTCGTGTAGGAAAGCCAGCTAAGCTGCTTTCAATGCAAGATCTAACCCTCAATAACGTTGTAAATGTGTTACTAGTTACTAGCTAGCTACTAGCTAATTCGCTCATCCCCATGTTAATTTCCATAGGGTGAGTATTCATCGATACCGAGTCGGTATCGATGAATACTCACCCTATGGAAATTAACATGGGGATGAGCGAATTAGCTAGTAGGCGAAGGCTTCCAGCTATGAAACTGGACGAACGGACTGGACGAACGGGAAGGCTTCCAGCTATGAAACTGGACGAACGGCTGCAGTACAATACGAACTACACACCTTATATGGTTTGGAGCCTGGGGGTGCAACGGGAAGGCATGGGAGGTTGCGTAAGTACGAAAATATTGTTATAACCATTGTTAGTATTGTCCGCATCGTCTCTCATTGGACGGCCGAAGTTTGGACAATGACAACGTGTATACTGACGTGCGTGCCTAGACACACTAGTGTATCACGATAAATCTAAACAACGTTGACAAAGAAATTGGTTTCACATCCAATTCACGAAAAATAACTAAACTGTAAAAACATAGCAAAATAAACAAAGCCAAAAACTGGTAGACAGGCCACGAAGTTGAGAGTGGTGCCCCTTCAAAGGAGTGATATCAACACACCAAAGCTAACGAAATAAAACAATTACAAAAAAATTAAAACCAAACCAAAAACCTATAAAGAGGTGACTAAGTTGAGAATGGTTCAGCCTCTAGGCAAAAGGTACTAGCAAAGTGTTGAAAACCAATTTCTTGTTGACGTGCCACTTTATTACACATCTGCACGGTAGTGGAGTTGAGTCTAATACACAATTTGAAAAAAAAAGGACTGATATCATATCCAAAACCAAAACTGGTAAAAGGGGCCGCCATGTTCCGAATGGTTCGGCCCTTCAAAGGAGTGATATCAAAACACCAAAACATTAGCCAACTTAATCGCACCGAATATTACTTTGGTCGTTAAATAAAAACTTGAACATTGCTACTGAAAGTAGCAATGTTCTAGTTTTCATTTAACCTTCGAACTATTAAGCGGTGCGAATAACTTGGTTAATGTTTTCGTGTGTTGATATCACACTACTTTGAAGGGCGGAACCATTCGCAACTTGGCGGCTCCTTTTACCAGTTTTGGTTTTTGATATGATAATTAATTCCGCGGGCGACCGGCAGCAGCAGCAGGCACCAGCGGCAGCAATGACATGGCGCGTCTGGTAGAAGGGAAAGCATTGGGGAAAAACTTTTCAGGAAAGCATGCTTCTCCCAGAGGCAGCTTCGAGACCGCTTTGAGCTAACGTGTACACGGACGAATATAACAGAACTGATCATTAGAAAGGAGGGAGGGGGATTATTAGCGGAGGGTTGGGGGTGATTTGAGTCGCACGATGCGTTGATATTTCCGCGAACATGAATATGGAAGAAGTGATCTTTACAAATGGGAATCATTAGCGTAGTGGATGGGGGGGGGGGGGGATTTGAGTCACTACAGAATGCTGACGAAAAACAGAAAAGTGGGAAAGCTCTAAAAAAGACCTAATTGGGGACTTAAGTTTTGAATTTTAGGTTTACTTTAGGTCTAACGATGATCTAGACTTACAAGGCTTAACAAGGCTTGTAAAGGCCTATTAGCAATAATTATCCCTAACCAGAAGAACCTAGCAGGGGCCGAAGAGGACCAGGTATGATATAGATATAGATATGCCCACCTATGGAAGATTAAACAGGTAAGACTCAAGACGGGCCATCGGCCCCAGCAAACATGCACGTACACAAGATTTACAATACAAGTGGTGATTGAGTGAGCGAAGCGAAACAATTTGAAGATACTTAATTTGGTCGATCGTGGTCGTACACACGAGCCACCATTCCGTACCAGTGTTGTAAACGGTACATCCAACACCACCCGTGCTTCAGCTAGTACTACATTATTTTACAGTACAACCGATAAATATTAAAGGAGTTGCCTGGCGGGCGCATCCAGTGTCCAAAGCGGTTTATCCATGACTCCTTGCGAATGGCCTTGTTATGGTGAAAAACATGTTGGCCGGATACAGGGCTCAGTCTCTATGAGGTTAACGTACACGATTGTGGGTATTGATTTCTAAACATAAATATAGAGTATTTTTATTTTTGCAGTAAAAGGCAAACATGTCAAAGGATGGGCTTTCGCCACTGACATGCTGCCTAGAATTTAAAAGTATGTAATTCAATATCTATTCAAATGCTTCCTTAGGTCAAGGCTGCGGCGCCTGCTTCTGAACAAAGCTACAAATTTTACATTAATATTAATAATATCATTATTCGGTTAAACTGTATACAGGGCGATTCATAAGTATACTGAAAAATAGGCCTATAAAATGTAGGCCTATAATACACCTAATAAAATGATGATATTCATACGATTACTCCAAGTTTTGTACAGTGCACCTTAGGTTATTGTACCAGTGGAAAGCCCGTCATAAATGAATGGGGTAGTAGTTCCTATCCCCTTCCTCTCCGGAAATAAAATGTGCTCAACAGGTATAGCACGGCCCCTACTGTACCCAAGCTACTGTACAAGCCTAGTGAGCTCATCTAATACCCTGTCTCATTAACTTTGTACGGCAACATTTTATTGTGAAACCAGGATTTGAATCCAGTAACCGAAAACGTTTGAAATTCGTTGATATCTCCAGCCGTATTCATGTATTGCAGTGCAGTTGGATTGCAAAACCGAAAACCTTGCAAACCTATAAACAATTTATTCAAATTTAATGAATTTCCTGAACTCGTGGTTTGAACCAGTAACTAAAAAGGGCTGAAATGCGTTGATATTTTCCACCGTGCAATGTAACTTGCTTAAGCTAGCCTTAATAAACAACGTAACTGCCAGATTGAACGCAAACATTGCTCGGATGTCGGAAATAAACATTAGATATGTCCTGGTTCGAAATGAAAGTAAGCCACATCCACTTTAATTCAACACTACATTTTCGAAGTGTCCGCCTTGTGCTGAAATGCAATGGCGAAGCCTTTGATCAAGATTTCGCCAACCTCCCTCAAGCATATCCGGTTTGACATAGGAAGCCCCATAGGAAGAAGTCAGGAGGGGTTAGATCAGGACTTCTGGGTGGCCATTCTACTGGTCCTTCCCTCCCAATACACCTGCCACCAAAGGTCTATTCCAACCACTCCAGTACATTGCGTCTAAAGTGGGGAGGAGCCCCATCGTGTTGATGCCATACGTACGGTATGAAGATATAGGCAAGCGGCACGTCCTCCTCGATGGATGGTTGAATCTCGTCTTGGAGCAGCGGTAAATACCGTTCAGCATTTAGTGGTCCATCAATGAAGAATGGTCCTATCAACTGTGAACCACAAACCCGTACCATACATTCGTGCTTGGATTATGTTGGTGGTGTCCCTCAATTGTATAGGGACATTTTATAGGCCTACATTCATAGGCCTATTTTTCAGTACTTTATGAATCACCCTGTATGTAAGACTATAGGAAGCGTAAGTAAATGAAATATTTAGGATTATTAATGGACAAAAACTGGAAGTTCTATAATCATAGTGAAGGAATTGTCATAAAAGTGAGAAAAACGATACCGGTATACTATACAAAATCGGACTTATAAACAATAAAAGTAAGAAAAACTTATATGAAGCATTAATCCACCCATAAATTACATAAGCAGCGTATCATACGCATGTGCAATACATGCAATAACATCGAAATACTAGCGGAAAGGCTTCAAAAAATACTGAATCACACTTTAAAAAAAAAGGATAGATATAATATAGACAAAACAAACCCATGAGAGTTGCCATACTTGATTATGCACTAACTACACATAACTATTTTAAGAAATAACGGAAAAATATAATAGAAATGAAACTAGAAAAAAAATCACAATTGGTTAAAAATGACAAAAAACAGAAATTCAAATGGTGAAAGAGGATTTAATTTTTTAATCCAGTACATACAATCTTAATAAATTGGCAGAAGAAATAAGAAACCTGACAATAAATAATATGAAATACACGCTAAGAGATTATGTACTCAAACAATAACTGGATATTTGCAAGTTGAGCTGTTGTTAATTTACGACAACTAAGTAATAGTTATTGGTTAGAAACGATTGGTTATCAATTTTTAACCCACGGCTGGGATAAGTTGGCTGGCGAGACATGTAAATACATGCATGTAATTTGCATGTCGAGCCAGCCAAATCATTCCAGCCGTGGGTTAAAAATCGATAACCAATCCGTTATAAACTATATCTGATTTATATCACGGTTGGGACGTCCAGGTAACTAGTATTTAATTAAAACGTGTTTGTGTTTTGTGAAATTGCTTCAAGAAAATATTGATCGTCAGTTTCCTCAATATGAATGAAGGTCATACCATTTTAGTTTGCGGAGGGGGAAGTGTGTGATAGACGGACGAGTCAAACTTTGTGGAGGGAGGGGTGGGGGGTGGGAGTTAGACAAGCGTCGGTTCGCAAGCTGGGTTTGGTTTTTCGCTGGAACCTCGCTCGTGCTTATCGAAGCCTTATCGTGTTTGGAGCGAATAATTTGACATGTGAGACAGCAGGGATACTAAGACATTCTGAGAAGGTATGTAATTCATTTTGTGCATTTGTAGTTTGAGAATTGTTTAAAAAATACGGTAATCGGGCATCGGTATGACTGAAGGTCATTCTATATCAGTTTGTGGAGGGAGGGAGGGAGTAGGAGGGTAGGGAGGTAACGCGAGTGAACAAGTTTAGATACGGACCAGACATGTGAGAGTTTGCAGGGATCGGATTTTTCATTCATTTTAAGCAATTCGTTTTGTACGTTTTTATTGCGTTACGTTTTTTTTTTGCACGCTGTATTTGGTTGTTGGTGTGTTCGTTCCTGGTCGCGTGATCCAGAAGTGTCAAAAGTGTGGATTATCAGCAAAAGTGTGGGTTATCGGCAAAAGTGTTGGGTAACTTGATAACCCACACTTTTTGCGATGATGCACACTTCCGGTGTGGGTTAACGGGATTTAACCTACGGAAATTTAGCATGGCGTTGAGTTAGCATGACGTCAAAGCCGTGGTATACAAATTGTTAACACTGCTAATGTTATTACTTTATACGAATTGTAACCTGTAAATTGTGCACATTCGTATTTCGTGCTGAGTGTGACAATAAAGTAAATTATGAAGCTTGGATCCTTTCCAAAGTCATATCTGTGTGCCACGTCTTTGGATCATTTTCAACTAATTTTATTGAGAGGCTTCAAAGAACCATTAACAAAGCAGTAAAAGTGCTTTATAGCAAAAAAACTGCAAAACTTCAAAAGAAATTTACCTTGAAAATCAATTATTCAACTTTCAGCAACTTTACAAGTATACAATTATTACAATCTAGAGTTACCCAACCTAAAATTCCGTCGGTCTAGCTGGTTCCCACGGAAGTAATCATCACAGGATATTCTGTATCCCGGTGCCATCCCAGGACAATACTGTCTAAATCAAGTGATAGCTTGCAGTCGAAGGTTGGTCAACTTTATGCCGATTTAGGTGGCTCCCATGAAATTACGCAGCGCCTTTTGTATCCCAGGTCATCCCAGTGTGGGGATTATTAGTTCGTACTACCGCTCCTCCAAATCTATCCACAGTTAAGGTGCGAGATGAACATAAAACGTAGGGTCAAGTTAAGGTTAAGGTTACGGTTAAGGTTGGGGTTATTCTAAATCAGAAACCAAACTGATGAAATAAGGCCGAAAGTAGTGGTTCAGTGTTTTGGTGGTGTTTTAAAAATCAAATTGAGCGATGTTAAGCTATGGCTCGCTTATTGATGGGGCAACTCATGCCTTAGCTTGGTGCCTAAAATCGAATGCCACAAAATGTTAGGCTTAAGGTAAAATGATGGCGGATTTTTGTCTATGGTTCAGTTATATAGGCAAATCTTGGTATTGCGGGGTTGCAGTGGAACAACAAAACTGGTCTGGAGTTTAAATTTGGGGAAACGGGACAAAATGGGAAAATTTCTAATTATAATGGCCAAAACTACCTTTCGACGCGGGGTGTTGGAAGAGTTGGTGACGGAATGAATTCAAGGTTAATACCTAATTGTTGGGAGCCCCCGGCAAAAGACCGAGCGAGCTCGAGCCGTTACAATTGACGTCAAACATTAATTACAGACAATTCACAGCTATACATATATTGTTACAACAATTGATTAAATAGCATCATCTCAACTAACAACGACGGTGGGCGCATGGCTTCGGGCCGCGGCCCCGTTTAATAAATATATATTCAACTAACAACGAATAATAATTTTGAAGGGACAATGGGTCATTTACAATTTGACGTCATGTGGATCTCTGGCTTGGCAGATTTCACAAATGACGTCATCAGCAAAACCTTGCTGGCGTGGTATAATTTCAACGTTGAAATCCGGATTTAAACTCGCAACACCAGGACACCACTGCCTGAATAATAATACTTTCTTATTGAAAGCGTAAATTCAATATTTTTATAACCTTAGACCACATACAAAGGTGATGTATATGGTCTAAGGTGTTCACTAGGAAACATTTTTAACACAGTAGGATGCAAGAGAACAGCCACTTTTACCCAGTCTTTGCATTCCCGGGCATCAAAGGACAAAAAAAGTCTGAATAAACTCATTTTCCCTACATTTGAACTATTTTTGCACCACCAGTGCCGTTTGTAGGGAAGTAAAGAAAAACAGTTTTGTTAGGTGAGATCAGTTTCTTTGTCCAAAGTTCAGCAGGCAAAGTGGATAGTTTCACTGGGGAACAATTTTTAACGCATTAGGATGCCAGAGAGTAGCTGGTTTTACTCAGCCCTTTCATTAATATTATGGATATTACCTTGTCAATGATAATGACTTCCCTTAATTCATGCAATACAATATGTGAGCTTGCCACGAAATTACGCATCCCAGGGCGTTACGTATATCCAGAACGTTGTGTAGTCCAGGGCATCCCAGGAGTTACGTAATCCAGGACGCGTTAAGTGGTCTGTGACGTCACTACACTCAGCATGGACGCCTCCAATATTTGAAAGGAAAGTTTTTCTTTTTTCTTCTTCTAGCAAAATAAAACCACTTACTTATTTGAAAACGTGAATTCAATATTTTCTATAACCATAAACCGCATACGAAGGATACGTATATATCACTAGCATGGTACCCGGCTTCGCCCGGGGATTGGTTTGACCCGTGGTTGTTTCCCAGTATTTGCTCTGTGCTGACTGGTCGTTCGCTGCAATAGTACATTTTTCTTTGTGTAACACTTCCCCCTTTCCGGCAATCAAATAGTCGCTCTAACATAAGCATTGCCCCACCAACGGGCGTTCCCCGTTCAGGCCCCTCCCTACTCCCAGTAGCGTGCAAAAAATAACTGTCCTTCGTACATGACTCCATTTAAGACATGCCTTTGCGATGACCGCGCAGAGCAAATTGTTAGTCGAGGCAACAATGTGCCAATTTCAACTTCTTTTCAGGGCAACAACGTCCCAGTTTCAACTTCAAGCCAAAGAATTGACACACTCGCACGTTCTCATTGTTCCCCTTCCGGGGGTCGTCGTTGCGGTAGCTTCATTTCTGCTATGTGACTTTGGTTTATAATGTCTCAATTTGTACCTGCCTAGTGTTAGCTATACATACTACCTGTCTTTAACTACTAATATGAAACAAAAACGAACTTGTTGGATGCTTAAGGTTAGGTTTAACGGATCCGAAGTCAAAGCAGCAAAGGAACACAAATAAACTTTCCTATAAGGTTTCAGATACTGCAGTGTTATATAGTTTAGTCCACGTGAAATCTTACTGCTGTACTCAAACGTTTTTACCATTTTTACTTTTGCACACGGTAGGTCAGCTAATGATTGGTGCATTCTACTCAACTAAACGACATCGCTGGAAATTGTTTAAAAACTAATCATCTTAGTGCGCTTAGCACAGCTCTACAGGTAATTCAAGGATCGCGCGAGTTCTTGAAAACCTGGAAATGTCCAGGACCTGAAATTCCTGGCCTGGAAAAGTGCTTGAAAATATTGAAAAATTATATATGTATCATCAGTAGGGTGATGAATGGAAAGCAGACGATGTGAATGAAGAACACTAAAAAATTTAGCCAAGAAATTAGTCGAGTGAGTGGCCTTACATTATTGTTCCTTTGTTTGGGCATGAAAAATTTTGAAATTTGGGCTCTGGTTTTTAATTGTATTTACCTGTGTAATCGTTGGATGCAGCAGTAAGGTTTCACGTGAAATAAACAGTACAGCAACACTGCAGTATCTGAAACCTTACAGGAAAGTTTGTTTGTGTTCCTTTGCTGTTTTGACTTCGGATCAGTTAAACCTTACCTTAAGCATCAAATGAGTTCGTTTTTTGTTTTTTAATTCGTACTACTTTGGCATGTAGTTTAGATTAGCTCGTTTTGATGCTTTGTATTTTATCAAATACGGTTTGCTGGAAAGATACACTGTAATATATATGGTGTCGCCTTATAGTGTGTTCGCTAAACACTGCCTTACACATCAAAGGAGTTCGTTTTTGTTTTCTAATTCGCGTGATGCTTTGATCAATAATTAGAAAAGAGCTTGTGGAAAGAGAACATCTCCACCTGTAAAATGAGCATAACAATAATGTTGCATAATGACAATGTTTAAAACAATTTCCCTTCCTCCACCTTTCTGCAAATTTAAACGTCACTATTTCGAGATGAGTAGAGGGGACCCAAATAAACAAACGAACACACTGAACGTTTTTGATAATTTTTTTTGCGGGACCGAATTTTCGCACGGTTTGTATTTAATCATATCAAAAACCAAAACTGGTAAAAGGGACCGCCAAGTACTGAATGGTTCGGGGTCTTGCAAAGGAGTGATATCAACACATCAAAACATTCGCCAAGTTAATCGAATAATCACCCTATGGGAATTAAGATGGGGATGAGCGGACTGGATGTAGCTAACTCACGTTATTGAAGGTCAGAGTTAGCATTCAAAGCCGCTTAGCTAACATTCCTACACGAGTTAATTTTTGTCAGGCGGGTCATTGCACTCCATTTTACCACGATTTAATCTTTTGTACCGCATCATTATTTTTCTCCAAGTGGCTCACTACGTTCCAGGATATGAGACACTTATACGCTATGGCGCCGCGTTACAATGGTTTACGTCCTAACAATTGAATTGTGATGTTTGTTGCCTAACTTGGCGCAAACTGTCGCACCGTGTACAATTTTGGGGCCTAACTGTTGTCAGTAGCGGCACCAGGAATAATTTCCGGGGGGGGCGCCCCCCACACATTATCAACGGCTTTCTAGTAAATAACAGTAATTTTAAGTTTTATTAATGCTTTTACGAATCAAAAAATGCCTGTACGAATAGGCCTATGTACGAGTAGGCCTACGCGGAGAAAACTCTGTTGTGCAAGGGTTGGGACCATGGGGGGGGGGGGGGGCGGAGTCATTATTAATTTTCAGTTTCAACTATTGAATAACAAGAAAATCTTACAAGCTCGTTACTGTTTTTTTTTAACTGTTGGCATGAATACCGTTTTAGTTTGTGATTTTGTCTGAACTCTAAAATTGGGGGGGGGGGGCACAGCTGAAATCTAGGGTGGCACGTGCCCCCACCCCCGTAGCGCAGTTACTGACTGTTGTCGACCTTGGGCGTCGAACTGCCGCTGGCCCAGTAGGGGTGAAACTTTCCCCCACATATTCGGCTCATTACGGCCCTGGTGGCATTAAAAATAGTAACTCGGCGAGCGAAACACTAGCGCCCTTCTAGATACCTCCCGGTCAACGTCTCTCACTGCCATCGTACGGCGATGAACCCGTTTGATAACGAGGTGGAAAGATTTCAAAAATGAGCCGAACCCCCAGACCTGATTACTCAACCATAAACGCCTACAAAAGATCTTTTATGTTCAGATCCGACAAAGGAGTGGGGCGACCCAATACCCAGAAAAGCCTATTGCGCGCCATAAGGAAGTGTTGCCGTCGCCAACGCCTACGTCATTCCTCAATCACTACTTCATCTTGTAGCCTTTTTCGCCTTCCTGCACGCGCGCAAACCAACATGGTTCGATCGTTCCCTCCAATTGATTTGTGGCTCCAGGCAAGCCCAATCGATACCTTCAGGTGCAAACAGAATTCCCACCTCAGCTCGTCTCTCCTCCTCCACCCACCCCCACCTCCCCGTCCAGCGTCTCCAATCTCCGCTTCCCTCTGGTCTATCTTTCAAGGGTGGTTTCCGCTCCCCCCAACCCCCACCCCGAATCCCAACCCATCTTCCCTCAGATCGGAATGAAAAAAATAACTTCCCGATGTATACTTTGGTGACACGTTTCGAGTTGATCGCCATTTTGGATGTTAAAAGCCAAGTAATATTCTAATCGACCATCAGATGTGTTTAACTGCCCTATTTATTTAGGGAACAGGCGAAGAGGTGTCGGAACATTGTAAAACAAAGTTGAAAAAAACCTTTAAAAAACTCAAAACTACACGCCTACTTTTAAATAACGCACTAAGACTTCTAAGTTTGTGGAAATCAACCCCCTCTTGGTTACCATTGAGAAAGATTGACCAGCTACTTATCTCGGCTGGAGCCTGTAGCCAGAACCCGCCGCGGTAACGCAGTGGTTAGAGTGCGTCCTGGGTTCGAGTCCCAGTCGGGGTAGTTGTCTTTTCTTTCTTTCTCAGACTAGTGTATTGTGTATCCTCACAAGGCCAGTCTTTAATGCAGACTGCTTGCTTCGTTCAACAAAATTTCTCTAGAAAGGAGTATGACTAAAAGTATGCCTATACGACCAAATCTACAAAATAATTAAAAGACATAAAAAAATTCAAGGATTTTCAAGGACTTCAAGCACCTTGTGCGAATCCTGGCTTTTATCATGTAGTTACCCACATTTTTATTTTAGTTTTCTCCGAGTAACTTCCTAGTGAATAAACTTATTGATTTGGCTCGTCTAATGGACTGCCAAAATCGGTTAATAGTTTGTGAAACTGTAGGCAATTGGCCAAGTCATTCTTCTGCGTTACTCTGGTTCTACCACGGATCGAAGTTTTCATTAGCCTATTGTCGGCGCAACGCATCTTGAGTCCTGCAGTTATTTTATGAGCGGCTACGTCTTCCTGGGGGAAGCGGCTTTAATCGACGGCCGCCATTGTTTCTGTTACCATCTAGGATATCAACAAGGTGCTCTGCTATCGAAAACGTACAATCGATTATCTGTGTTCGTTCTGGGGCGAACTGAAGATAGGCCGCGGACACTATAAGGGTGTGTTTATGCAACGACTCGCCTTTGCATTCCCGCCAGCTAGAATTTAATCTCCGCGCTAAAGTATCATTGCCATAGCAACAACGCTACCTGGATTAGGTAATCCCGACGTCGTTTGCGCAAATGCTTGCGGTACTATAGCTAGTGACAATAAGATAAAGAAATACTCCCGACGAAACAATTTCCCCAGTCGCTTCTGAATTCACATTGTTGACGGTTTTCGTTGCGAACCGGCAGAGTTAAAACCACCACCATGTTGGAGTTTCAGATGATTTCTAGCTTCTATAGCTGCGAGAATGCAAAGGCGAGTTGTTACGTAAAGGCGCCCTAATCAGTAGAAATGCTGTATTGATTCCTAAAATGAAGACGAAGCAACGCAAATAGCCTGTTGTTAGCCTCCGCTTGCTTCCAAAGGCCTAGGAGAAGTTCAGGAGGTCCATTATGTCGGGTGGCTAGTGGCTGCGTACAGGCCCGGACTGGCTAGGGTGCCAATGGCGCATGAGCCGTCCAACAGATTCGTAAGGGGGCCTTTTTAGATTTCAATAGTTACAATGAAATTTCCTGTGCAGATGAATTTTTTTCTCCTTTTTTTTTTTGTAATTTCCTGGTTGCTCTTAAAATCTGGTCATTTCATAGCTCTAATTACTGGACTATAAAGACAGCATTATGGGCC